>OY856187.1:410401535-410481224 GCA_963693315.1 Diogma glabrata | reverse complement strand
AAAAACGAAGAGAGAAACGAAATTTGTTTGATGATAATAAAAATAAACAAAAGAAAAGAAAGAACAAGAAATAAGAATAGAAAAATATAAAGTATTTTTACATTTGGTTTGTATGACTGGTTTATTTTAAAATTTTAGGAAATAATTTAAGAATGCGTTTAATTGAATTGAATAATTTTAATTTATTATTTGAATATAAAATTATGAGGGAAAGAAATTTTTTAGTGAATGTAATACAAACAGTCCCAGTCAATCTCGCTAAACAAACAGCCCCTTTCAATAATTAATTTTAGTGATTTAAGAAAATATTACATATTTTTAATATTTTTATTTGTCTTGTTTCATGTCGATTTATCGATATTGTAATTTAATTTTTCATAATATTGAGAAAATTATGGAAAAATAGTATTATTTACTACACATAATTCAAATATTTAAATTTTTGATATCTGAATTTTGGTCTTTTAAATTGTATCATTAAAAAAATGGCAAAAAATGGACGAATTCTTTACAAACAAAATCACACTCAAACATTTTCAATTTAGAACTTAAATATACGAGCGCTTTCTTCATGTATAAAAATGTTTGTCGGGTTTGATGCGAAATAGATCGGAATCGTAAATAGCTTTTGAAGATTCAAATAAGATGTTAATTGTGTACGTTGATAGAATTGAGAGGACTTCTTAAGTTCTTATGTCTTACGTCTGTCGATGCGCAATCGATACATTTTTACCTTTGTAATCAATTATATTAATCAATTATTAAATATTGTCGGAATCTTCGCTTTACTGAATATGGCCCTTCATATGGTGGTGTCAATCCTGTTTTGACTTTGTCCACCCTGGTGAAAACGTGGTCGCAGTCATTCTAATCTTTTGGTATAAATATGTTGTCTTGAGGGCTATTCCGAGTATTTTTGGGTACGACGTTACGCATCGACTCACGTAATTTTACGACAAGTGAAGAAGGATTTGCGCAGGTGAGGGATGCATTATTAGTTCTCCTGGAACTTTAAGCGGTTGTCTATAGAAAAGGTCAGCAGGAGATCATCCGAGATCTGTTTTCATCGAAGTTCTAATTCCAAGGAGGATAGGTGGGAGTTCATCACTCCAATTTGGTGTGTTTGATGTGGCGTAAATTGAGGCTTTTAAATGGTGATTTAGCCGTTCTACCATGCCATTTACCTGTTGGTAGATAGATAAGTCGTCGTCTGTATTCTACGAGAACCCAAACATTTCGTGAGTTCTTTGAAAAGGTTGCTTTCAAACTGACTACCTTCGTCAGTCGTGATTTCGAATGGAACACCAAATCTCGAAATGTAATGGTCTACAAAAGCTTTTACTACGGTAGATGCTTTCATGCAGCTAGTGGTATAGCTTAGGGCCATCGAGTAAACCTATCTATGATCGTTAGTGTGTAGTTCTTACAGTTGGATGGAGGTAGTGAACCAACCAGGTCAAGATGCACATGTTCAAATCTTCCTGCCGGAATATGGAAACGACCATTCTCTGAACGTGTATGTCTATTAATTTTTAATTTTTGGTATGAAATGCACGTCTTTGACCAATAACCTGTGTCAAAATTCATGCTGGGTCAAAAATACTTAGTTGCAACTAATTTACGCGTTGCTCGTACTCCCGGATGAGACATATTATGGAGTTTATCTCTTCAGGGATGTAAGGTGCACTATCCGACCTGTTGAGGTTTCACACCATATTAACAGACCAGAATATGTATGTGAAATTAGCTCTGGTTTACTTTTAGAATTACGAGAATCATGTAATATGGTTTGTAATTCTTTATCTGATTCCTGTAAATGAGCTAGTTTTTTCATATTGAGACCTGTATGATGAATTGCGCATACTTGAGGGTCTTCCAAACGTGATAAAGTGTCTGCTACTTTGTTGTTCTCGCCTTTTACAAACCTACTATCTGTGTTTGACGACTTTGGCGGGGACTACGCTCCGACTTTGACGCAATTACGGTAGTCAGAGGTTTATGATCAGTATTGACATGAAATATTCTATCCGCGACAACGTCAACGTCAACGTCAACGTCAACGTCAACGTCAACGTCAACGTCAACGTCAACGTCAACGTCAACGTCAACGTCAACGTCAACGTCAACGTCAACGTCAACGTCAACGTCAACGTCAACAACGAAAACGTTTGATGCCACAATAAATTCCTAACAACTTTCTGTGAAAAACTTAATATTTTTGTTCGGTTTGGGAGAGTTTTTTGGAAAAAAGGATATTGGTTCCCATAACTTCTATTATTTAGTTGCTCCAATACGGCACCAACTGCAGTACTGGAAGCATCTGTGCTGATTCGAAGAATTCCATTATCCATTGGATGAGCTAAAAGATTTGACTGGGCGAGTGCTGCTTTAGCTGCGCTTACAGCTGCCTCGCATTCAGGTGGCCATACAAATTAATTCTTTTTGGTAATCTGGCAAGGCTTACTAATTTGATCGTAATACCTCTAGCTAGATCGTAAATTGGAGCAACATGTTAGGATAAGTGAGTGATAAAGCGATGGTAATAGTTAAACATGCCCACGAAACGCTGCACTTGCCTAATAGAAGTTTGTTGAGGTAAGGATTGAATAGCCGTGATTCGAGTCGCAGATAGCTTTACACCGGCTTTGTCTATATCATGGCTCAAGAGAGTGATAGAAGCTGCACCGAATTCGCATTTTGATTGCTTTATCGACAAACCATATTGTGATAATCTGTGTAACGAAGCAGATTGCCAATTTACATAAATTGGAGTCGCACTACTTTACCACATGCATTAAAGTTACATTAACAGAAACGTTTGTAGTTGTTTTCGCTCTTTTCAAACATAATTTCTTATATTCAATTCATAGTCGTCTATCGCAATAATTTCTGTTTAAATTTGTCATAAAACAGTTGTGCAATATCCTTAGATTGAAGTCGCTCTATTTCCCAAAAAGACAAGAAAAAATCGGGCAATAGGTTACTTCTCGTTTGCTGTATTGTCATGAACTTCCGAAGTTGTTTTTGCTCCCCTTTTTTAATATAATTTCTTACATTCATTTCGTTTTCAATTTTTTATTAATTTGTTTCCAATTTTGATACAAGTTAGTTGTATAAAGTCCTTAGTGGGAACAAAAATTTAACGAAAGAAAATACCCAAGAAGCAAACTTATCGTTTCCCTCGTTTTGTTATTGTTTGCAACGTTAAGAATACTATAAATAAATGCCGTGAGATGGCTTCCCTCTCTTAGTCAACTTTTTGTCTATTAACCACCCAGCTGTTGATGAATTTTTTGACAGCTGCAAAAAAATTGATTTTTCGATCGCCATGATATAAAACTGATAGTTGGGTGGTGAGTTTTTTTGTGTCTTTTGGATGGATAGAGTAACAAATTTTTTTACGAGAAGTTCCACCTTTATGGTTACACGATTGGCGAGCCGAATACAATCCTCTTTTGGTGCTGAGGTATGATCTAATCAGTGGTGAGTTGACTCAAATTCTTAGTGATAATGGTAGAAATCGGTTTAGTTAATTTTTTTTGGTGAATCGCGCTAAGATAAAGAATAAAGCAATAAAACAAAACGAGCGAATAATACAAAAAATTAGCTCTAAAAAAAGAAATTTGGTGTTCGCTTTTCTCGGGCAGAGCGATAGATAAATTTTAATTTATATTGTGACTTTCTAGTCTTTTGTGTGTTGTAAGATCTCCGGATCATTCTAATTGTACTAGTAACATTTTTAAATTAAAAAAAAAGAAAACAAAAATGTATGTAATCTGTCATAGTGTTAAATAGTTAATTCTAGATAAATATTATAGAAAAGAACAAAAAAAAAAACATTTTCGTGTTTGGTGGTGTTTGCAATCTAGAAATTACTTTAAAAAAAAGGAAACAAAACCAAAAACATAGATTTAGGTTCAATTAATTGTTGTTTGTTACCAAAATCTATACTCGATTATTTTAAGTTAGGATAACCTAAACCTGTATTAACGGTGTAATAAATTTGTAAACTGAACGATAAAACAAACTCTATTAGTTGTGGGTATGGTGTTCCAAAGATGATGCAAGCACGATAATTCGTATACTTGAAGAACCCACGGTGTATGACCAGTGACAACCTAGCCTGAAAACGGGTTGTGAAATTTAAGGGTGACTTAATCACACTCATACTTGGAGCGCGTCGACAATCAATATCTGGCTGCATACATCATTGCTATCCTCGTGGTATTACGAAATATTCTTATACAATCATGTCACCTGGTCATCTGTAATTTGAAATTGGTGCTCATTTACCCCTTGTGCTGGATTAAAACTGATGGTTTAAAACAAATCATTATCAATTCATATATATATATATATATATATATATATATATATATATATATATATATATATATATATATATATATATATATATATATATATATATATATATATATATATATATATATATATATATATATATATATATATATATATATATATATATATATATATATATATATATATATATATATATATATATATATATATATATATATATATATATATATATATTTATATATATAGGCTATTGAGTGTTATTATTTTGAATTCATGCGGTCATTGAAGTTCTTCACATTTAAATTATCGACACTGATGTTTATGTTTATCGAATCACAGTGGAGCATTACGATTTGATTATTGGCTGTTATTGTTTTGAATCAAGTGGATCACAGAAGATTCTAATACCTTTCTACTATCACTGGAGTACTGATAATTAATAGTTGATTACTGTGGATTGTCACAATTTAATCTCAGAGGACTGCTTGATTGACGCGGATGAGTGAGAACCAGTGTTAGCTAAACAATATAATTTCACCATTCTTACATCAGATTTTGGACCTCATGATGACCGGCTAATTGGATAACATTAGGTGGGGATCTGGACTAACTATGGGGTGAGTCATATTTTATATATATATATATATATATATATATATATATTATATATATATATATATATATATATATATATATATATATATATATTAAGCTTGCCAGATTTTTTTTGGAGGCATTCCGGGCCGGAAAATCCGGGCGGTTTTTTTATAAATCCGGGCAAAATCCGGGCGACAAGTGTCAAAATTTCCATTTGAAAAGCCGGGCGAAATCCGGGCGAAATACAAAATTTTTAAAAATCGCACAGAAAAGAAGAAAACAAAATACTATGTTTTTTCATAAATAACCTTTGAAAACTCTTTATTGCTTTGAAATGTTGAAATATATTTTGTTAATAATATTTTTAATTCTTTTTATTACAGAAAGAGTTCTATGCTTAAATTGTCAACATTGTATTCAATCAATCTCCATCGAAGTCGATGACTGTCCACTCTCTTGAGTACCAAACAAACTATCAGCTCTCATTTTGTATTTTTCACTTCCAGCAACTTTTTGGAGAAAACCAGCATCTTCTTTTATTTTTGTATAAAACTCTGGACATGTCTCCTTCCAGTTGAATTTTACCATCAATTGTGCCCGAACGTTTTCCAGTGTCAATTTGCCTTTTTCTTTTGTCCAAATGTCATTGATGTGAGAAAATACGCGCTCAGTTGTCGTATTGGCCGCCGCTGGGATAACTAAACCAAACTCCACGATTTGCAGCAAACGATTGAACGAACGAGAGCACAATATATAAATTATAAAACGTTGAAATGATTTCAATTGTTTATATATTTTCATATGAAACATTGAAAATAACACGATTTAACATGTGAAACATATTTGAATAAGAAAGATACAGATTATTGAAATTTTGACTATAAAACGAATTAATATTATATATATATTTTTTTTTTCAATGAACAAATGTTGGAAAAATCCGGGCGATTTCCGAATTTCGTTTAGAAATCCGGGCGTCCGAACCGGGCGATTTTTCATCCAAGTTTTACCAAAAAAAGCCGGGCGAGTCCGGCTTTAGCCGGGCGATCTGGCAAGCTTATATATATATATATATATATATATATATATATATATATATATATATATATATATATATATATATATATATATATATATATATATATATATATATATATATATATATATATATATATATATATATATATATATATATATATATATATATATATATATATATATATATATATATATATATATATATGGGAATGTATGTATGTATGATGAATGTTTGCGTGTGTGTAGGTGCGTGTTCGTATATACGTAAAGGGTGGATGTATGTATGTGGGTATGCATGCGTGGGTATATGAGTGTGAGTATGTGGGTGTTCATGTGATGCATGTGCGTGTGAATCAATGTCGATACAACTCACTTCATTTGTATAACGATTGACAAAGATCGAAGGGGGCTTATATCAACAGATGTATCACAACAAGCATCATTCAATGGAACGCGGAGTCAATTTAATCCTGAAACCGTTCGGTTAATGGTTGGCATGTTTCATAAAAAAAATCGAGATGCTGTTAGTTTTCAAAATTTTGGAGCCCTACGGAAATATGTAACATTCCGGCAAAACTCTTCTAGATCATTCGATGCGAATAATTCTGGTAATATTGATAACAAGTGAAGACAGCATTAACCGCATCTGGATATAGATTATCAGATACTTTAGTGGGATTATTAATCCGGAAGATGGATCATCTTGGACGTGGAATCATTTTGTTTAATGTTTTTATTCAATGTTGTATAATTATATATACACTCACGTCCACCTTTGGACAATGGGATACAGATGTGGATGGGGTTATAACCATTTACTACGAACAATTTCTTAGCATGGTTTTCAGCCTAAAAATTTAGGTTTTTTGATTGAATTTTAATTAATTGCGACTGTATTTTACGATATTATAAACAGGAAAAAATAGGAATTTTAAATTTAACTTAAGCTATTTCTGGCTATAAAAGTAAAAAATTGCGAATTTTCGATATAGAAACCAACAAACAAAAGGGGGAATTCTCAGTATGTCTATGGTTTAGATTGTGATTCATGTTCCATTTAATGTTATGTGTCAAATTATTGTTTAAATATTTTTTTTAAATAAATACAGCTTAAAAAAAAAAATAACCAACAACTATTATATGCGATTGACTGATCGTAGTTCCTTAAATAGATGTGAGCTTGTATGTCTATATGCGTGCCTGGATGTAGGTATGGGTGTTTGTGTGCATGTGCGTGGGTGTGTGAGAGCCTGAGGTGCGAGAGCGTGTGAAGGTGTGATTAAGTGTGGAGTCGGACGTGGTGATCGTAGCTCTGTTCGTATGCGGGGGTCGCTAGAGTCTCAATTGTACACTTGTTTTTTCTCTTTATCCGTTCGTATTATATATCATGCGTACAATACTGTATTTGAGTTGCAGCAGCAGGATATCTCTCTCGTCCCCGCGTACTGAAGCTAGTTTGGGGCTTTAATAATCTCGCTAGGTACGCGGCCTTCTATGCCACTTCGTTGTTATTCAACGAAGCAGCGCTTCATTACATCTGTCTAATAAAGCGTTCAGGTGTTCGTGGTGTTCAGTCTCGTTTTTGCTAGAAACCAATATCTCGTCTATGTATACGTAGACAAACTCCATACCTCTAGTAAATGGTAAATGTACATCTGTTAAATCCTACGCTTGACCGTGTGTTTGACAGGATGATTGTAACAGGTTGGTTGGGTTAATGTTGGGTTAGTAGTTACCGTAGTACTTAGTAGTTCACCGTATGGACCGTCAATAACAAAAAGACGTGGAATGATATCACCCGGAACATTAACGTCAAATGCAATAACTGATATATTAGTGTTCGTATCTAAAAAGTGTTTGTGCTTTAAATCCACTACTAATCCGAATTTCACTAAAAATCGGCACCAATTATTGGTTTTGTGACTAAAGCCACAACCATGTCGGAAATCGCAGCGCAACCCTAGATCTGTGTGCAGTAATCGGGTTCCATATGTTGTTATATTAGATCCATTTCCTGCAATTAATTGTTTCTCTATATCCTTAACAACAGTATTGTAGAGTAATTTAGGTACAACAGAAATATCGGCGCCATAGTGTCTATCAAAAATTTAGCTTGGTTTTTGAGCATCTTTTTGTAAGGCGACGATTTTGATACGTCCCGTCGCTCGTCGCAAGTACCTTGGGACGTTTAAGTTTTTCGATGAAGGCTGTGTCCTTGTGGTTTCTGAGTTTTCATCGAATGAAGAACACCCTTCACATTTTTTAGCTCGTTCCTTAAACTTTCGGTGATGCTAGCATATCCAACTGCCGTTTATTGTCGAGATTTGCTGCGACTGTTTAAGCGATATCTGTCTCTGCTATTAGATCTATTTCTTGATCGAGATTGATTGGAAAATTTGCTATTAAATTGGGCAGTTAGTTGGCCAATAGATTTTTATAAGTTCATTTAATGTGTGTCCATGTTTTGTTTTAGGTAGATTTCATAGAAGAGTCTACCTATTTTTAAGTTTAATTTTTAATGTGTCACAAAAAAACCATACGCTAAATAAAACTCACCTTTAAATTTTAATTTGAAATAGATTTCGTACAATAAACCGTATACAAAATTAATTAAAACATAAAACTTCGAAAAAGCTTTTCCAATTTTGGAAATTCGATTTGAAAATATTTTTAAGAAATAAAAGTTGTCTTACTACTTTGCATCCATCTATTGAACGTTTTTTATAGTTTACAAAAGTTAAATAAAAAGCTCAATTTTATTTTGATGATTCTGGTCTTGATGATTCACTCAACTCACTCAACTAACTCAGCTCACTCAGCTCACTCAACTCACTCAACTAACTCAAATCACTCAACTCACTCAACTCACTCAACTTACTCAACTCACTCAACTCAAGTCACTCAACTCATTCAACTCATTCAACTCACTCAACTACTCAGCTCACTAAACTCACTAAACTCACTTAACTCACGCAACTCACTCAACTCACTCAACCCACTCAACTCACTCAACGCAATCAACTCACTCAATTCACTCAACTCACTCAACTCACTCAACTCACTCAACTCACTCAACTCACTCAACTCACTCAACTCACTCAACTCACTCAACTCACTCAACTCACTCAACTCACTAAACTCACTCAACTCACTCAACTCACTCAACTAACTCAACTCTCTCAACTCACTAAATCCAACTCACTCAACTCACTCAACTCACTCAACTCACTCAACTCACTCAACTCACTCAACTCACTCAACTCACTCAACTCACTCAACTCACTCAACTCACTCAACTCACTCAACTCACTCAACTCACTCAACTCACTCAACTCACTCAACTCACTCAACTCACTCAACTCACTCAACTCACTCAACTCACTCAACTCACTCAACTCACTCAACTCACTCCACTCACTATACTCACTCAACTCACTGAACGCACTCAACTCACTCAAGTCACCCAACTCACTCAACTCACTCTACTTACAAAACTCACTCAACTCACTCAACTCACTAAACTCACTCAACTCACTTAACTCACTCAACTCACTCAACTAACCCAACTCACTCAACTCACTCAGCTCACTCAACTAACTCAACACACTCAATTCACTCAGCTCACTCAACACACTCAACACACTCAACTCACTCAACTCACTTAACTCCCTCAATTCAATCAACTCACTCAACTAACTCAGCTCCATCAACTCACTCAACTCACTCAACTAACTCAAATCACTCAACTCACTCAACCCACTCAGCTCACTCAACTCACTCAACTCACTCAACTTACTCAACTCACTCAACTCAAGTCACTCAACTCATTCAACTCATTCAACTCACTCAAGTACTCAGCTCACTTAACTCACTAAACTCACTTAACTAACGCAACTCACTCAACTCACTCAACCCACTCAACTCACTCAACGCAATCAACTCACTCAACTCACTCAACTCACTCAACTCACTCAACTCACTCAACTCACGAAACTCACTCAACTCACTCAACTCACTCAACTCACTCAACTCACTCTACTCTCTCAACTCACCCAACTCACTCAACTCACTCAACTCACTCAACTTACTCAACTCACTCAACTCACTCAACTCACTCAACTCACTCAACTCACTCAACTCACTCAACTCACTCAACTCACTCCACTCACTATACTCACTCAACTCACTGAACTCACTCAACTCACTCAAGTCACCCAACTCACTCAACTCACTCTACTTACAAAACTCACTCAACTCACTCAACTCACTAAACTCACTCAACTCACTTAACTCACTCAACTCACTCAACTAACGCAACTCACTCAACTCACTCAGCTCACTCAACTAACTCAACACACTCAATTCACTCAGCTCACTCAACACACTCAACACACTCAACTCACTCAACTCACTCAACTCACTTAACTCCCTCAATTCAATCAACACACTCATCTCACTCAACTCACTCAACTCACTCAACTCACCCAGCTCACTCAACTCAATCAACTTACACATCTCACTCAACTCACTCAACTCACTCAATTCACTAAACTCACTCAACTTACTCAGCTCACTCAACTCACTTAACTCACTCAACTCACTTAACTCATTCAACTCACTCAGCTCACTCAACTCACTCAACACACTTAACTCACTCAACTTATTTAACTCACTCAACTTCCTTAACTCACTCAACTCACTTAACTCACTCAACGCACTCAACTCACTCAACTCACTCAACTCACTTAACTCACTCAACTCACTCAACTCACTCAACTCACTCAACTCACTCAACTCACTCAACTCACTCAACTCACTCAACTCACTCAACTCACTCAACTAACTCAACTCACTCAACTCACTCAACTCACTCAACTCACTCAACTCACTCAACTCACTCAACTCACTCAACTCACTCAACTCACTCAACTCACTCAACTCACTCAACTCACTCAACTCACTCAACTCACTCAACTCACTCAACTCACTCAACTCATTCAATTCAAACATCTCACTCAACTCACTCAACTCACTTATCTGACTCAACTCACTCAACTGACTTAACTCACTTAACATATTAAACTCACTCAACACACCCAATAAACATAACTCACTCAAATAGCTCAACTCAATTCACTCAACTTGCTCAAATCATTCAACTCACTCAGCTGCGTAAAACAGTCTTTGCTAAGACAAATTTTTTAAAAAAAGAATGTGTTAAGGTTTAGCCACATAGGTTGTTATAAAAACATTATTGTAATTTGTTCTTTTACTCCGAATGACTGAATATTTCCATAAATTTTTCGGGATCCAGTTTAAATTTAAAAACTACAAAAAGTCGTGATATCTGCTACAAAAAACATCAAAAATGTAAATCTTAGGTAGTGAAAATAGTGCAGTTTACTGTTTAATAGTCAAAGCTATCTATACTCACTACAAAAAGAAGTGATATCCTGTGTCAAGCTGAAACGAGTGTAAAACAAAACATTTCCAAATAATTAGGTGTTCTACATGTTTGAAATACTTTCTTTGTCACTCGGATTAGAGGTTAGAATAAAACAACTTCAACTAACTACGTATTAAAACAAGAGTTTCCAGTAAAAGTTCCAAATAATAAACTTGATTTATTTCTATACGAATGAAAATGTGGGATTCGATATTCGTACGATTGATTGAATCGAGAAAAGCGCGGAACCATCACGTAACCTCAGTGAGAGCCCAGACTTTTATTTAATAACTTTAAAAGAAATGGTAGCAATCTAATTTATTAGTCAGTTTATTGTACTACAGACTCTTGTTTGTAAATTTATGCTGTGTGGCTCAAAGGACGAAATTGACTAACTAAACTAAACGGAAGCTAGTTGACGCAATTTATATATAGATGCCATTAGTACAAAAGTCATTATCTATGCTTGTTAATTTGATTAGACTAAACTAAAGGAAACGTCAAAGTTTAGTAAAAATGTTGAATATAAAAATAGTTTTAACAATACAGAAGAACTAAAATGTAAACGAATCTCTTTAAATAATGATATGTATTCCATAATAATGAAATTATTATCTGTATCTATTATAATACAAATATACTGTTGTGATTTTTAAATACGTTTATTAAATAAAAGACGAATTTTACAAAATAAACGGAGACGTTCATCAAGAGTACAATTAATTAAATTAATGAAATTATTTTGAGATTATTTGTTTTACTAGTACATTACATTACATCAATTAACAATATAATGAAAGTCATCCAAAAGTCACGTCGCAAATAAACTTTTGGTTCACCTCCTATGAAACAATAGCAGAAGCTTTAAAAGTTTATTTAGTTTAGTTTGTTTAGTCGTTTGAGGCAAACAGCTTAAGACCATGCTATTTGAAGAGCAAGTTACCCAGAGCTATATAATCTGTTAGTCCTCACTGAGGTTTCGTGATGGTTCCGCCGTTTTCTCGATTCAGTCAATCGTACAAATATCGAATTCCACATTTTCATTCGTATAGAAATAAATCAAGTTTATTATTTGTAACTTTTACTAGAAACTTTTGTTTTAATACGTAGTTAGTTGAAGTTATTTTATGCTAACCTCTAATCCGAGTGACAAAGGAAGTATTTCGAGTTATGTAGAACACTTAATTACTTGAAAATGTTTTGTTTTACACTCTTTTCTGCTTGACACAGGATATCACTTCTTTTTGTAGTGAGTAGATAGTTTTGACTATTAAACAGTAAACTGCACCATTTTCACTACCTAAGATTTACATTTTTGATGTTTTTTGTAGCTTGTATTTTACTATTGACATTTACGATTTAACATTTATTTTGTTATGCGTCTATGGTCTGGAAATATAAAGACATTACAACACAACTTTTTGTCAATAATTTTTGAGATGGCGTTCTTTTACATTCACGGAACCTTTGGCGAGCGAATTTTATTCGCACTTGTCTGTTTTTTTTCTTCTTTCAATATTTAAACATCTTTTACTATTTTCCTGAAATTTACTCTTCTATTCAGTTCAACATTTTCTTATGAAAATTACATAAAATATGAACACAATGGAGTAAATAATGTTGTTAAATATTTTATATTGAAACTATTTCAACGACATAATTCACTATAGCAAAATTATGTCACATCATATTGAAATTGATTGATTTATGTTTAATAGGATAAATAGATCCATAAGTCATGGTCATAAATTACGATATAGTTAGAGAGCAATTCAGTTCAAAACGACATTTATATATAAACTTTTTTTTTAAAAAATTTCCATAATTTTTTGAAACACTACTCCCACCTACTAGATAGCTTTAGGGGTGAAATAAGAAATGTAGATTATTCTGAACTGAAAATGGAAATGATGATGTACAACAGATTTTTTTTTCTTCCATTTTAACCCTCAACATTGTTCTTTATATTATTTGTGGGGATGATGTTTTGATATTGATATAATGGGTGGATATTTGTTTTTTTTTTTGTAGAAAGAAAATCGGAAAAATACAACAACAACAAAAACATAACCATGCAATAAAACAATTTGAAGTGGAATGAAGATAGATTTTTTTTTATTTCGCTATTTAAAAAAAATATATTTTTATTATGTTTGGTTATGGTGTGGTTTTTATTCAGTGGAATTTCTTTTTCAAAAAAAAAAAAAAAATGAAAAATTACTTATTTAAAATAAAAATTTATTCATGAAAGATAGGAGGATAGATGAAAATATTGTTTGCGGTTATTTTATTACATAATTTTTTGTTTGTTAATACTTCACGGTTCATTATTATATTAGGGCGGTTAATTAAATTATGATTTCAAAAAGTTGTTATTTATATTAGAAATAATGTTTTTGTTAAAGTATTAATGTAATTGTAAATGTAATTAAAATTGTATGGTTTATGAATTTATGAATGTTTGTTGATTCGTACACAATTTTGATTCATGATTTTAATTTGATTTTTTTATAATTACTTGAGAACAGTTTTTTACTTTCTACAGTGTTGAACTTTGTTGAACTTGAATTTCGGACATTAAAGGTATCTGGGATGGAGAGAAAATTAATTGGACAAACTGGCGGTGAGTCTGTCGAACAACTGGTTATTTAAAACTTCAATAACTTTAGACCTAATATTTGATTTAAATAAGACTTGGCACAAAAGGTTTTAGTGTGACTTCTTATAACATAATACAGAAAATATTAGTACCACATTTTATTATAAAATTTTCTTCCCAAAAAACAAAATTTATCTTTAATGGTATAAAGCAGCACTTTAAAAATAAATATATCAACTGATTAGTTTTATCAATCATAAAAAAGAATTTAATATCCCTGCGGTATAACATATGCGGGAAGTTGTGCATAACAAAGGTATTTTAAACGGTCTTAGAGCTATCTTTTAAAGCAAAGCGAAGGCACAGTATTTTCTCTCACTTCGTAGATGTAATTTTAACATCTCAGAAACTATTTCCTTGGTTTCTCTTGATAACATAATAAGTATCACATTTGTTTTTTACAGTAAAGAAAATCATATCCAATCTCAGTAGTATTCGACAAAAGGATTCGATACTGCTCCTACTGTGTCAAAAATTTAAAAATACAAGAATTTTACAGTATAAAGACGAATAAATTTTTATTAATGCAACAGTTGGCGTAAAACTCATGATTCATAGATGATGTGATTGATTTTGTTAGTGATTAATGAAAAATATACTGTTATCAATTAGTTGGTTTTACTTTATAAATTTCTAGACAAAATATTTCCCATTATATGTTTTTCAACAGAAGTGAAGTAATAAAATATTCGACCCTCCTTTTTTCAATTTTGCTCAAAATCATTTTAAATTATGGGAAACTACACTAAAACGTTTCTCAGAGAAAAACAATTTATACGTGTTTCGGACGGGATTGGAAACTTTATCTCAAAAATGCTGTGACTCGAATTGTTTGGTGGATACGCTTTCCACTATAGTATGGTTTGCGATTTTAGTTTTTTTTTTTAACCCTGTCTTAAGATACAGGGTGTTGAAAAATCAAGAAATTGTTCGACCCTGGTATATTGAAATGGCTCTACACTCAAAACTGCCGAATTGATTTTAATGTTATATAGCCCAAAATGTAGGTATTGAACAGAGCTAATCAAAATAATAATTCACATTATATGACCTTGAACATTTTCTTTTAGAAAAATAACGGTAAAAAATTCAAATTCGATTTTCTAGAGATGCGAATTTTTTAAATTTTTGATTTTTTAATATGTGAAAGGTACATATGTTACTAACATTATATAAAAAAATTCAGGAGGGGAAAATTTTTTGTTTTTTTTTATTAATTTTATTGCAACACGCCTTAAAATTTTTCATCATAAAAAAAAGTGGAGTTAAAAAATGAACAGTTTTTTTTGGATTTACATATGAGCAATTTCACGAAGATTCAACAACGTTTTGACTTGACCCCTTTTAATTTTGATTATTTTTTGTTTATAGATAGTCTTTGATAAATAAAAAATACAAGTTCTCTTAGAATTTTTTTTTTCGACCAGGGGTCTTCACAGGGTGCCCCTCAATTTTTGTTATTTTGTGATGTGAGTGCATTTTGACGAGCGATTGTAGAAAAACTACTCAATCGATTTTCATAAATGATATGTCGTTGAATAGGTATTAGAACAAAGTTTTTAAAAATGTACACTGTTAATTTTTTGAAATAATTTTTAACGGTGTAACATAAGAAAAAAATGGTGTAATTGAAAAAAAGATGGCATTAACTTTTTTTTTTTTTTTTAAACTAAATTGAAGCTTATTTTATATCTAACCACTTGTGAAAGTTTAGGATTAGCTATATTTTTTGTTTTAGAGATAAAATTCGTTGTGCATATGACTGTCGGGAATCAGTTTTTTTTGTTCTGAAGGAAAATTATAAAAATGGCGATTTTTAGATTCAGATTTTTTTTTTATGTTAAATATCAAATATTTTATTATTAAATGAACTTTTTAAAAAGCAATTTCAGTCAAGTTCAGCAAAATTTTGCGACATTTTGACTCGACCCTTTTTAATTTGGTTTATTTTTAGTTTATAGATGCCTTTGATAAATGAAAAATACGGCTTCAAGTAGAATTTTTTTAAATATTTTTTTTTTTTTTTTTTTTTAATAAAATGTGTTGTGTAATAGGGTTTAGAATATGTGTCACAACAACACATAAATACCTTTTAAGACCTAGGTCTAGACCTGGGTCCCACAACAACTGGCGTTCTGAGGTGTAGATTAACGCTTTTTTTAAACATCTGTGGGTTGAAGCCATCTGAGACTAAGTGTTCCGGCAAACTATTCCATTTGTACGCAGTTCGGACAAAGAAGTCTCTCTGCGATCTGCCAGTATGACAGCGCGGGATCTTTACCGTTTCACTGGTTGCGGCAGCCGATTGCCGAGTGGAACGGGGGTAAGAATAAGTTTGAGGCATGATGCCGCTGATTTCATCTGAGCACTGCTGATGACGATATTTGTAAAAAACAACGAGGTCAGCAACAGTGCGACGATGTTGTAGGGAATCAAGTTGTGATGTCAAAGTTCGATCACCTACAATTCGTATAGCTCGCTTTTGAACAGAGTCCAAGAGGGCCAAGATGGAAACAGAGGCAGCACCCCAAACTTGACAGCAGTACTCCATACAGGGACGAATATAGGACTTATAAACATGGAGCAATTGGTATGGAGTGAAAAATTTTTTGCATCTATTTAGGAGGCCGAGTTTTTTAGACGCGCTTTTTGCCATCGCCATTACATGATCGTTCCAGAGTAGGTCATTTGAAACTGTGACACCCAATAAACGAATGTTTTTACATTCACCTATTGGTTCATCACACATACTAAATAAAATATCTTTGGGGAACTCGGTCTTTAATCTGGAAACAATCAACAGCTGTGTTTTGGTGGAGTTGAAATTGACAAGGTTTTGGTCACCCCAGTCGGCGACTTTATTCAGGTCTTTGTTCACGTTTATGGCAGCGTCTCTCCGGGCAGGATTAATTCGTTCGTGCATTTTACCTTTTGAAGGAAGGGGCTCGAACGACTTGTGCAGAGTACTATCATCTGCAAAACTATTTATTGGGTTGCTGGTGATTTTCAACAATTCGTTGATATAAATCAAAAATAGGGTTGGGGACAATACTGAGCCTTGGGGTACACCAGCGTTAATTAGTTTAGACTCAGAAGAATATCCGTCTAAGGTTACCGAAATGTATCGGTCGGATAGAAAATTTTGAATCAGCTTCACAACATTGGGATGAAAACCGTACGCAACGAGCTTGTTGATTAAGTTGGCATGCCAGACTCGATCGAATGCCTTGGAGATGTCTAAAGCGATAACGTATGTTTCACCACCTTTATCAAGTATGCTGTTCCAACAATGCGCTACATAGTTTAATAGATCGGTAGTTGATCTTTTGTTTCGAAAACCGTATTGGCTGTCGGATATTAAATGATTTTCTTCCAGAAATTTTGAAATATGTGTATTAATATAATGCTCATAGACTTTGGATAGGACCGATAGTAAAGCTATTGGCCTATAATTTGAGATATCGGATCTTGGTCCCTTTTTGGGGACGGGCTGGACATTTGCCAACTTCCAGCACGAGGGAAATATACCAGATTTGTAGGATTGGTAGAATATTTTAGTTAAAGTTGGTGCAAGTTCTTTGGAAAAGGTTTTTAAAATAATGGGTGGAATATTGTCCATTCCTGATGCTTTGTTGATGTTTAACCCCTTTAAAAGTTTAGCGACTATTTTGGGTTTGAAGTGAAGTTCATTCATATTAACTCCTGAAGACTGGATTTGGGGTATTTCTTTAGGAGTTTCCAAAACAGTGGAGTTCAGAGCAAAGCGTTCAGCGAACAAGTTAGCTTTTCTTGCGGGATCATTGACGATTAAATCACCATCAATAATAGGGGGAATAGAAAATTTTGTACCAGAATTTAAAGAATTAATGGCACTGTAGAAACTCTTGTCAGAAACAGACATAGACGTAAGTTTTGAGGCTTTCGCTCTGTCAATTTCGGACTTTTCGTTTGAGATAATCTGATTAGATATTTTGTTGGCCTTTAGATATTGGGATCGATTAGTGGGAGTTTTGTTATGAATCCATATATTAAATGATCTACGTTTGTTTCTAAGTGCCGTTTTGGCAGCTTTCGAATACAAGTATTTTTGTTTGGGTTTTACTATGGAGAAAGGGACAAATTTATTTATAGCAAATTGGATGGTTTCTGTAAAGTTTTGAGCAGAAACATTTACATTGTCAGTGTAAAAACAATGACGGTCGAAAGGGAAACCATGGAAAAAATTTTGAAGACCACTCTTATCCATTTTTGAGTAGTGAAATATTTTACGGGGTTTGGGAGCTGTAGTTTTAAGTAAATCAGTTTTGATAACTGATGAGATTAAATAATGATCAGAATTTCCAATACTACCTTTCGCAACATCGACACTCGTAATATCTGGCATTGTGGTAAGATAGAGATCTAGTAGAAAACTATTATCACCGCCATTACGGGGAGTGAAAGTCGGGCTTTTTACAATTTGGAATAGGCCCTGAGACGCGGCAAAAATTTCTGCCAGTTTTCCACTATTGTCAACATCGTCGGTCGATTTGGAGAATTCCAACCATGATTTGTTGTGGACGTTGAAGTCACCGGTAACGATAACTTCACAATTAGGGGACTTTGCTCTAATCTCGTCCATAATTTTTGTCAGTATATTAAAAAAGTTTGGGTTACGTTTGTTGGGGGACCGGTATAAAGCTATTGTAAAAAAAGTCATTTCTGGAAGACAAATCTTTAAAACCATTGTATTGAAGCCGTCACCGTGTAGTTCAAAATTTGGAAAGCGCGTGTACGCAACACTCTCATGAATGAATGCGCATACGCCCTGATGGAGTTTGAAAGCTGATTCGAGCCTATATTTGGAATTAAGCGATTCTATAAAGAGAAAATTTTCAGAAACTTGTGTTTCTGTAAGGAATAGAATGTTCGGTTTGTCGTGCTCAAGATGATGTTGCACGTGGTCATGGTTAGCGTTCAATCCGCAGATGTTTTGAACATGTATTTTAAAATTTTTTATTGATTCATATATGTTTTGTCCCTGCAAATTCCGTGGACATGCCGCTTTATGGGCGGGTGGATTGCGCAAATTTGCTTTACCACTTGCAGACTTATTTTTTTTCGGTTGTACTGCCATATATATATCAAAATGTTTATTTTATTTTTTTGTGTTTTATTTTAAAATGCATAACTAAGTAAAAAATCCTATCATACTACAAAATATGACATATGCCAATATTTCATGATAAGATGAAGAAATAATAACAAAATAATAAGTGAAAAACAAATTGTGAGAAATTTGCATAAAACAAAACAAAACTAAATGCCAATAATCCAGCTGATGCAGCGCACCCCAGACGCACCGCCCACCACTTCAATCGAGGCACAAAGCCCACACATAACTACGTGTTGGTTCGATTCCTCGGAAGAGCTAATGAGCGGTACCGCTACGGAACGCTGCCCAGCTAAGACTGGAAGTGCTGCCGTTGACTAATTAAAGTTCGTCCGCCAGCACCCTAAGATATCATCTTGGCTAATGACATCTCCTGCCATTGCCAGTGGTATGTGATATCTCACGCTAACTCATATGTCAATGGCAGGGACTGGAGTACGCAGGGTAGTCAGACCCGTAGATCAACATTGATCATAATCGATCAAAATCGATCCCTCCTGCGGCGATTAGACCAAAATAAGCCAAATTAAAAAGGGTCGAGTCAAAATGTCGCAAAATTTTGCTGAACTTGACTGAAATTGCTTTTTAAAAAGTTCATTTAATAATAAAATATTTGATATTTAACATAAAAAAAAAATCTGAATCTAAAAATCGCCATTTTTATAATTTTCCTTCAGAACAAAAAAAACTGATTCCCGACAGTCATATGCACAACGAATTTTATCTCTAAAACAAAAAATATAGCTAGTCCTAAGCTTTCACAAGTGGTTAGATATAAAATAGGCTTCAATATAGTTTAAAAAAAAAAAAAGGCTATGCCATCTTTTTTTCAATTACACCATTTTTTTCTTATGTTACACCGTTAAAAATTATTTCAAAAAATTAACAGTGTACATTTTTAAAAACTTTGTTCTAATACCTATTCAACGACGTATCATTTATGAAAATCGATTGAGTAGTTTTTCTACAATCGCTTTGTCAAAATGCACTCACATCACAAAATAACAAAAATTGAGGGGCACCCTGTGCAGACCCCTGGTCGAAAAAAAAAATTCTAAGAGAACTTGTATTTTTTATTTATCAAAGACTATCTATAAACAAAAAATAATCAAAATTAAAAGGGGTCAAGTCAAAACGTTGTTGAATCTTCGTGAAATTGCTCATATACAGAGTATGACAGAAAAAATTGACCACTTATTGTGGCCATTCGAAAATTGTTCCAAAATTTGTGGAAATTGGTTCGATGAAAAACAAGAGAGGCAAAATTGTAATAGTCGTTCAGAAACATATTGCTACTGCTAGTGCTATGGGTATTGTAATCCCGTAGCGTTTTTTGAGCCAAATTACGGGATTCATAAATTTCAAATCTCGGGCTGCCGGGATCCTGGGATTTACTTTGAATATAAAACCACAAATAATGAAGCAAAACACAATTTTCAAATAAAAACACATTATTTATATTTTCAACTGTCGAGAAGTAGCCACATATATTATAAACATACTAAAATAATTAACATACTAAAGTTCAACTTCTTAAAAAAATATATATTCAAGAACAAAACAAATCTTTAATAATATTACATAAAGATAAATAAATTACTTAGATTTCCGAATGATTTAAGAAATAGAATTTTAGAAAACATAAGGCGTCAACTGATTTATTGTCAAGCCTCTTACTTAATTTGAAAATATTATTTCCGGAGGCTGAAAAAGTCCGTTCCGATTCCACACTTGTTGGTGGAATGTTCAATCTATAATCATTTCGTTGCAAATGAGGTCCTCTATGTCCCATGACCACTTTGCTGAAATATTTTCATTTCGCTTTCAATAGATGGCGACCCCTGACCAGTTTAATATTCTATGTAGTTGTATTCCGACTAAAAAAGTGTTGTATAGATATTAAGCTTGAATTAATACTGCCTTGCAAATTGTTTTCCTTAAATAAATTGACCGGAACTACAGTTACATGATCCTCAGTTGCATTGTCGTTGTAATCCGTTCTCGATAATCCATCAGTGTGAGAAACCAATCTCAATCATCCGTTTAACATCACTTGTCTGCTGTTCCATGTTACGTTAAATAATCGTTAGTAAAAACTTTTAAGTGTCTTCGACTTTGAACGGTAAATATGTTTGATGTACCATCGACAAAAGCAACGTTTCTCTTCTACAAATATTTTAATGCTCCAGATGCTCGGTTATCCTGTCCTTTATGCGTGTTATTGAGTTATTCGTCAATCCAAGAGCCAATGAGTTGCTTTGATTTACATGTTATAGTGGTGCATAGGCATAGGCCAACATTTCATGATAAAATGAAGGAAATAAAAAAACCTTGAGCTAAAAATGCAAATATTTTTGTTAAAAAATATGCAACAATACTAAATTTGTGTTGCTAATAATCCAAATGCTAGTGACATATTCATTGATCATGTATCTTATGGGTTCTCATTTATATAGTTATATGAAAGCTTATTACTTAGAGAAAGCAAAAGCGTGACATTATCAAGATAAATGTTAATGCTAAGATTTAGGTTGCTACAATTGACTAAATAGAGTTCATCCACCAGCACTCTTAATATATCATCTTCGCTAGTGATGACTGACTGATATGACCAGTAATATAGAAAAACTCAAGTTAACTCATATACCAATAGCCGGGACTGCAGCTAAATTCCGACTGTGAAGCGGTCTAGTAAAAAGTTTAATAAGGAAATATTTAACCATTCACCACTTCACAATAAAAAATTTAAAAATTAACAAAAACTGATCCGTCTATACCAGTGTGAACTAATAAAATAAACGAACATTTGTACATACACTTTTGGCAACATTTTTTGTTTGGAGAATGGACCTCTGTCACCAAACCTTCACGAAAAATGACAAACTTTCAACTTTAAAGTTGAAATTTTCTTAAAATTTTTTTTTAAACTGTCAAAATCTATAGTTCGGTTTGATTAATTTTAATACTTTAATGGTAGATAGTTTTTCCTATTGGGGTGATGATATCATGATCACTAATTCTTCTCTTTTTAAAAAAATAGCAAAAAGTGATTTACTTAGTCAAAAAATACAATTTCATTCTCTATAACAGGCATATGCTGCGTGAACTTCATTTTCTACAGGTCCCAAAATTCGTCTAGAGGGGGTCAGGCCCACGTGGCCCCTACCTAGTTACCCCCATGTTCCTGTATAATTTGTAAACAAAAAAAAACTTTTTATTTGTGTTTTTTTTTTAAAATTAAATAAGAAAAATATAGTAGATTTTTATACAAGTGGTGAAAACGTCTCTTTTTGCGTGACTGGACGGTTTATAAGTTCAGGAACGCAAAAACGTTTTTACCACGCGTAGAAAACGCTATTTTTTCTACGCTTGTAAATATAAATGATAATATTAACAAATTCATCTACTAAAAGCTTACAAAACGACATAGCTAAATTCGACAGTGTAAAAAAAAATAACAATTTATATAGCATTTTTGCCAGTGTAAAATAATGTTATTATTGTGTTCGCCTACAGATGGAAAATAGTTCGAAAATATAAATTTATTTCGAATAGTAGTTCGAAAATATAAATTTAATTTTACACTTAAACGTCAAAAAATTATCTGTTTTTTTGCATTCTCAGATATATCTGTTCCGTGTTTTTTTTTCATTCTCGGATATATCTCGGATCCTATATTTTCTTTAAAACTTTTACAGATATTACAGATATTTTTTTTACCGACTGGAAGTCATCGTTTAAAGTATAAATTTAAAAAATTGTAGGTAAATTTTCGAATAAAAACAAATATAAATAAATTTTTTAATAAAATTTAGATTTATTTAATAAATTTTTTTTTGGCGGAAAGAACTCAGAATATATTTTATATCTGACAGTTAATTATAGGAGGAAAAAATTATACGATGAATCTGATAGAAATTTTATTTTATCGCTCCGATTTCTCCGATATAGAAAAAAAAACACACTCATTATTAGTTTAATTAATTAATTACACACATTTGATATGGTTAGTTTCGATTCGATTCGATCAAAATATTCAAAATATTCAATCGCTTAAAAATACTGCGATATTGACAGAAATAAACACAGCAACCGAAACAACAACAGAAACAGTATATCAAACTCAATCTCAAATATTCAATTCTTTAAATAACCACCACCTGTAGGCGACCACCGAAAGTTATTTACTTTCAGTCCTAGTGACTGAAAACATTTTTAGTCACTACTTAGAAAAAGTTTTCCTTTCACTTAGGTTTTACTATATATTAAAATGACATTTTCGTAGCTTGAAGTAGAAAAACGATATTTTTTCTACGCTTGTAAATATAAATGATAACATTTACAAATTCATTCACTCAAAACTTACAAAACGACATATCTAAATTTGACTGTGTAAAAAATAAACAAGATCGCATTTTTACCAGTGTAAAATAATGTTATTATTGTGTTCGCCTGCAGATGGAATAACAACAAATATTATTTGAATTTCAACACAATCTGTCAAAATTTACTCACGTATGCTGTGTGCCAACTGACGAAATAATGACAGATGACAAATATTAACTGTCAAAATTTTGTTTTTGGAATTTATATTCACCATAACGAAACGTCAAAATATGGTATAGCTTTTTAGCATCATCAAATTGGGACAGTAGGCATAACAAATTATTTCATGAGGAACAACAATTTATTAAAGAAGTTTTTTTAAGTGCCAAAGTAATATTTATATTAGTATATGTTATATATATTTATTAACAGCAAACATAAATATTTCGAAGTTTTTCACCTTATGTCAAAATTTTGTTTTTACCAACTTCACCTTCACTAAAAATTGTGTTCTGTCATTATTTCGTCAGTTCGAACACAGCAGTAGGATAGCAGAGTGAATTTAAATTTTTTAGTCGATTTGCAGATTCAATTTCATCGAAAAATGGGCCACAGCCAATAATTCATTATTTTACACTGGTAAAAATGCGATCTTGTTTATTTTTTACACAGTCAAATTTAAAAATGTCGGCTTGTAAGTGTTAGTAGATGAATTTGACAATATGAATAATGAAAATAGTTCATATATTTTCTCTAAAAACTTTTACAGATATTACAGATATTTTTTTTACCGGTTGGAAGTCATCCTTTAAAGTATTAATTTAAAAAATTGTAGGTAAAGTTTCAATTAAAAACAAATAAAAATAAATTTTTTAATAAAATTTATTTATTTATTTAATAAATGTTTTTTTACTTTTTCTTTGGCGGAAAGAACTCAGAGAATATATTTTATATCTGACAGTTAATTATCGGAGGAAAAAATTATACGATATATCTGATACAAATTTTATTTTATCGCTCCGATTTCTCCGATATAGAAAAAAACACACTCATTTTTAGTTTAATTAATTATTTATTCACAATTGATATAATGATTAGTTTCGATTGGATTCAATCAAAATATTCAAAATATTCAATCCCTTTAAAATACTGCGATATTGACAGAAATAAACACAGCAACCGAAACAACAACAGAAACAGTAATTGAAATTCAATCTCAAATATTCAATTCTTTAAATAACCACCACCTGTAGGCGACCACCGAAAGTTATTTACTTTCAGTCCTAGTGACTGAAAACATTTTCAGTCACTACTTAGAAAATGTTTCCCTTTCACATATGTTTACTATATATTAAAATGACATTTTCGTAGCTTGAAGTAGAAAAAAGATTTTTTTGACTTCGAAACTTAACTCTACGTCAGTACAATACTTTTAGAATGTACCTCTAATTAGGTATTAAGAATGTAACTAAAATCATCAGATTATATACCACAAATTTTTAAGATATCATCCACAGCAAAAAAGCCAAAAATTGGAAACTCAGTCTGGTTAGTCACATTTTATACCATTATTCATTTTGAAGAGAATATGGTAGTGGTTTCAATATTATAATAGGAAACGCCCTACTAATCAATTTTTCAATTTAACCTTCTAATTTAACCACTATGTAAAATAATTGAGAGGACTATTATAGAAGTTGGTTAACTTGTAACGAAGCTAATATTTGATCTCCGCAATTGTTATAAGGCTGTTACTCAATCTTCGTAATTGGGACTCGCCCTGCTTTTCCACACGCATTGGGTTCACATTAACAAAAACTTCTGTAGTTATTGTCGTTTTTTTAAAACATAATTTCTTACTCGTAATTGTCTATCGTAATAATTTCTGTTTAAAGTTATCATAAAACAGTTGTGCAATCTCATTAAATCGGAATCGCGCTATTTCCCTATATAATTTCTTATATTTAATCTGTAATCGTCAATCGCTATAATTTCTGTTTAAATTTGTGATAAAGCAATTGTGCAGACTCTTTAGTGGGTTTTCCAACAAGCTACTAGATAATGCTACCATTCTTTTTACTATAAATGTTAGGCGCCAGATGGCCTCACTCTCTTATTTCGATTAATTGTCTAGCAGATGACATCTGTTCATTTTGAATCGTGTGTTAAACTGGAATCAACAAAAAAAACTAATAGTTATTTTATGGTGCACTAAATATGTGAAGGGGGAATGAAAAAGTGAGGAATCCTATTCAGATTACTATTGCATTACTGGGTTAACAAATTTATGTACAAAAAAACAAAAGAATTAATAATTAATCGAAAAACCTCATTTCACTCTCATGTCAAATTACGGTGTTATCCATTTAGTGTTATTAATAACTGTTAAGTAATGCAATTCAATTGTACATAAAATTTCTGTGATATCACTTAGTGTTATTAATAACTCTTGCAATTCAATTGTACCTAAAATATCTGTATATCATTCAGTGTCGAAAATATCTGTTGATTGATGCACTTTACTTGTACATACAATTTCTGTGATATCACTCAATATTGTAAATATCAGTTACTCAATACAATTCAATTTTACTTAAAATTTCTGTGATATCAATTAAGAAAAGCAATAGTAATAATAAACCTACCAACCGGTTATCTAATTGATCTTCAAGTTTATTATTGATATTTGGTTTATCTCGGTGCTAGCCATCGCCCGACAGCTACAATTACTCCTTGCCTGCTGAGTCTCTATACCTTTGCGGTAACACCTACCGATACGGATATCATCAACCCATTTGTTTATGGTCACAAATCTCTAACACTGACGACATCCGGATTGCTGACATCACGATCAATGACCTGGACGGGGATGAGCGAGTAGTTGAATTGTTAATAGAGCGGGGTCTGGACTAAACATGAGGTGAGTCACATGTAATATTGTTTTATTTTTACGTTTGAATGATTATGGATATGTGCACGCTGGAGCGAGTATGTGTGTTGTACGCGTGTGGGTCTGTCCAAATCTAATTGTAAACATGCCAACAAGAATTATGAAGACAAGAAGACGCTCCCGCATCTATATTAATCTAAACATCTGGGCCTGTTGTTAAATGCTATTTGGATTTGCAAATATCATATTACATTGCTTTGGAACGCAAACTTATAGAAGTGTAATCTAAATAAAGTACGACACAAATTTTAATATCGTCACGTAGTGGTTTGTTTTTTTTCAGAATTGGATTTTGATAATCTGATAAATTCGTTAATTAATTTAACTTTAAAAACTCGACAGAAGGTATACTAACACCCGAAGAGAGAAGAAGAAGTTTAAACGTCAAGTTAGCTGTAATGTTTGTAAAATTGAATATTAAAATATTTAATGCATTTGATTCTATGATACATCCTCTAACAATTATATTAAACCATTGGGGAAAAACATATCAATTTGCAGGTGCTGGTAAAATAACGAATTATGCTTTTGTTTATTTTGCAATTATATTTTTTTTTTGCAAATTCTAATTGAACCTACAACTCATCCGATTAATGAAAATTCAAGATGTTGTACGTTGTCAATGATTGAAATTTGGCCGGTGAGGAAAGCAACAAACAACAGAAAAAAGATAGAAAAATAACACCAAAAGAAACAGTAGGAACATTGTTGAATTATTAAAAGAATATATTAAGTTTGAAGGTAATTATGATTATCCGAGATTTATTGTATGTCCATATTTGAAAAGCCTATAGCTGCATCAGAATGAATGTGTGAGTGGGTATAGGTGTGGGTGTGTGTGTGTGAATGAATGAGTGGATGAAGTACGAGAACGTGTAAATGCGTGAGTGAATGCGGGGTTGACGGGGTGATCGCAGTTTGTTCGTATATGGGGGTCGCCAGAGTCTAATTTCGTTCCCTTGTTTACCTATTGATCCGTTAGAATATCGATTTACGTGTACATTATGTTGATTTGTGCTGGAGCAGCAGGATTTAATTTTCGTCCCCACAGACTACGGCTAGCTTGGGGCTATTAAAACAACCTCGCTAGGTACGCGGCCTGCTATACCGCTTCGTTGTCATACAACGAAGCAGCGCTTCATTACAAATTGAAACATCGAGCACGTACCTACGTCACAAAAATGTTTATTCTAGAACAACACAAAGAATTACTTTCTAGTGGTAAATTTATTAATAAGACACTTTTACTTAATTATAACAATTAGTGTATTCTATTATAAGTTTGAAAAATTCTGTTTTAATCTTTAATTTTCCATCTGATTTTTATAATAACTTGACTGATTCCACTGTAAAAAGCTACAAAAATCAAAAAGTATTGTTTTTAATACAAGATGTTTCAACTTCTTTTTTTTTAAAACTAAATTTGATGTTATAACTCATTATCATGCTATGAACAAAATAATTCTACTGAGTGAAGCACCTCTAAAATGATCTCACAAAATACAACATACATTTCAAATTTAAAAACAAACCTAAAGAACTAAGTTATAGAAAATTCCATGGAAATAAACTTAAGTTATCTTAATGCAGCGCTGAAAAACATAGAGCAAATAACCATAATTTTCTTCAAAACACTCAAGTTCTGTTCTATTTTTTTTTATTTTTCTTACAGAAAATTAAAAATGAAAAACTATTTTGTAAGAATGAATAATTTTTTATCTTCTATTTTCTTCTTTATTTTTTTGTTGTTGTCTGTAAATAAATTAGAATTTATTGCAAACTATTGTAGTTTTCTGCTTATAATTTCTATAAACAGAAAATATATTAAAAACTATAAAATATCCTATAAAAAGAATTCTTAGTGGATTATTTCTTGTTTTTGGTTTAACGTTTATATATTATTCTTTTCTCTTATGTTTTTCAAAAAGACAACATACGGTAAATATAATAACTAAAAGAAAATAGTAATGAAGAAAACAAATTGAATACCATTTTCAAAATGAAGATGGAGAAAATGAGAAAAAGTCGGTAAGGATACGTATGTGTAAATATTTAAGGAGATAAGATAAGTAAATACATATATGAAAGTTGTGTTGGGATTTTACAAATAGTTTTTATTTGAAATGAAATGACGAAATCATTTATTATAATAAAACCACAATTTTACTGTTTGAAAGGATGAACATTTAGTCTTGTTAATTGCGACACCTGAATCTTCTCATAATTAATCCTAGTTATAGTGTTCGTTTTTATTAGATTTTAGATTACAATGTTATTTTTATGATTATTGTGGTCCATTTGTATATACATTTTCAAAAACATTTTACCTTTTCGTATATCTATTTTTGCACTTCTTAAATAGATATCTTTCATAATCGCATTATGTGTGGAAAATGGAAAATACAGATCACTTCTTATCACTGATTGAAATATAATATCTTCTCCTTTTTGTTATTTTTTTAATCTTTTTGCACAACCCTTAAAATTGACATCTTAACCCTTTTCTTGATTTTTCCACTATTGTACGACAACTACTGTCGTCGTTTAGAGTTGGACTTTATTAGAAAAACAGAATACATGATCGGATTCAATTCAAGCGAATCCCAATTCGGTAATCTTCAGACCAAACACCATTTATATGAATATTCTCGATTCGATTCCCGATCTCGATTCAGATTTAAAAATTTAACTTTAATAACATGATAGCCAAAAATATTCTAAACTTTAAACAATTAATTTTCAAACAGGATAACAAGATCCTATATGCTGTTTGTTATGAAGCTGTTATTCAATCTTCGTAATTTGGAGTCGCATTGTCTTCCCACACGCATTAAAGTTACCTTAACAGGGACTTTCGTAGTTATTTTCGCCCTTTTCAAACATGATTTCTTACATTCAATTCGTAGTCGTTCATTACAATAATTTCCGTTAAAAATTCGTCGTAAAACAGTTGTGCAATTTCCTTACTTTGGAATCGCACTATTTCCTAAAATGACAAAAAAAAAAAAATCAAGCAATAAGTTACTTCTCGTTTGCTGTATTGTCATGATCTTTTGAAGTTGTTTCCGCTTTCTTTTTTTATTAAATATAATTTCTTACAATCATTTCGTAATCAATTTTTTCCATAATTCTTTTCCAATTTTGATACAAGTTAGTTGTGCAAACTGTTTAGTGGGTGCAAGACTTAACGAAAGAAAGTACCCAAGAAACAATCTTATCATTTTTATCGTGTTGTTATTGTTCGCCAACGGCCGTTAGGAATGATATAAATAGTTTTTTTTTTTTATATCTATTTTTTTTGAGCTGACATGTCGTGGAAATTCATTGCTGTTAATAAATGATTTTTCCGGAGACAAAAATGTGCAGCAAATATTGAGTAGATTTTGTTTAAATGAGTCTAACAATACGGTCGTGCTGGATAAATAAAGGTGAACCGTAGAAGCGTTGTCCGTAAGTCCATAAAATCAGATATCAGATATAAAGAATTTTCTTGTTTGATACCGCATGACGGAAATAGTGAGATGATTACGCGTTTGTTAAAAATTATAATTTTAATATAATAATCTCTGAACATAAGTTTACATTTATGATAAAATTTATTAGCTGTGTATTAGTTAAATGTTACAAAACAAAATTCTGTGATTCTAGAACAAAATTTATTAATTAGCAAATGAATTTTACAAAATCAAAAGTTTACGTTCATAAAAAAAAAACTTCGTTAACTGTGTATTAGATAAATGTTACAAAACAAGATTCTGTGTTTCTAGAAAAATTTGTTCATTGTTGTTAGCATAATATCAATTGGATAGTGTAAATAGAACAATATTCTATGTTGCTAGTTCAAATTTATTAACTGTTTATATTAGATAAATGTTACAAAACCAAAATTCGGTTTACGTTCACGATAAAATTTATTAACTTAATATCAAATAAATATTTCAAAATCAAAATTCAATGTTATGAGACAAGATTCATTAAGTGGTGATAGTATAACGTTAATTTGACGTTCTCTGTAAAATTTGTGAATTGTTGTGGAAAAAAAAAATAATATATAGGAAAGATTTGGTTTTTTTTTTGGTTCTTTATGTTCCATGTCGCAGTACGGCAGTTGTGAGTCCTTTACGCGCGTAATGACGTTTATTTGATTATAATAACCTCTGGTTACACGCTATTAGTACAACTTACAGAAAATCAAAATTTTACGTTCAGAATAAAAATAGTAATTGGGGATAATAGTTCAATTAAATTAAAATTGCACTTAATTGCTGTTTAAGTAAGAGAATGATCAAGTTGCTCAACTAGTATGAAATTTAATTAACTGAATAAGCAAACAAAAAAAAAACACCTATAATAAACAAGAAACTTATGTGTTGGCACTGTGTAGGTGAATCGTTTATAACCTGTTTGAAGTCAGTTCATCATATCATCCGGGTAGCTGCCTAAATCTTTTGAGCAATCATCGAGTTCGTTGATTGATTTTGTTTAAAACACCCTTGTATAGTAAGCCAATGCTATTCGACGTCTTGTATTACTGGCTTGCCATGGCGTAGCCATTTCGATTGTGTGAAAAGAGGAACAACATAGACGTACGCCATTGATATCACCACAACCTTGGATGCGTTGTACGATTTTTTTTGTTGCTAATTATCTTCAGCTCTGCAATATTATCTGGATCGATTTATGTTTTAAAACATTATACATTTTTTATGGAAGGAGGTTCCGCGCCAATACTGGAACCACCAATGATTTGATATTTCTTGATATGAATAATGTCCTAATGATGACCTACTAATAGGAGAACCAGGAGGAATGGGATCTACCACATCGTGGGGTGAGTAAGCTTAAATATATATATATATATATATATATATATATATATATATATATATATATATATATATATATATATATATATATATATATATATATATATATATATATATATATTATATATATACAGAGCCGGGACGAGGGGTAGGCAAACTAGGCCCTCGCATAGGGCGTTTTATTTGAAGGGCGCAGAAATTGAGAACACATTTTTTGTATTTAATATATTTTATACTGCGGAAATTCGTTTTTTTTTTGTTTTAAATTGAAATATCTAATAGGAGTGGAAAATCACAAAGAAAATAGGTATCCTAAATATTGTAAGATTATTTAAAGATTCTCTAAAGATTTCTAAGGTTCTCTTCATACTTACAAGATTCTCATGATTCCCTAGATTATCTGAAGAAACTCTGTATGTCCAAATGTACTCAAGATTTTTTGAAATTCTCAAGAGATTTGGTAAGGTTCTCAAGACTTTGCGACGATTGTTAAGAATCTTTTTTAAGCTTCTCTAGATTTCTTGAATATCCTCAAATATTTGTCCCATGCAAGATGCCAAACAATAATTTATCGCTCAATCTAATGACATTTTTGTTTTTATTGGCTAACATTAACTTCAGAAATTTTAATTATGATAAAAAATCTGTGACCTATGTTTAACCTGAGTCCCGAATGACCTGATGCATGTAAAAAATTTGATTAAATAAAGAAATAGAGTTTTTGACGATTATAAATTACGGATTACAATATTCATATCATCCTCATGAGAATATTGGTTGGGTGAAACAATATAATATTTAACAAAAGATTGAAAACAACAAGATTTTGAATATGAAAGCAATATATTTTTATTTCAATTTAAAATATATATTTGTATTTAAAAAAACTCAAAACCGTCGGTTTCATAGGTAAATATTTCAAACGGTTGATTAATAAAAACTAGTAGTCGGTATAAAATTGGACTAGGAGTTTCCTATGTACCAAGCCAAATTTATAAGAGACGCCCTCAATTCCTACCGGCGTTGAGATTGATTTCAAAATACAAATTACTTTATTTCACTTTTTAGTCCAAATAAATTGGAATCTAAACAAGGGGCAGTGGTCACTCGCTTAGCGTCAGATAATTTTTTACAAAATTCATTCATAGATGTTGCACAGAACAGAGTTAATTTGGTACATAATTTATAAAATGTGGAAAATTTTAGTGGTAAATTTCTTCGACGAAAGTGGTGCCGATTCATTTTCTTTGTTTTCTAAAACAATGAAATTTTCATTAAAAAGTGCATTTGGATATAGTTACACAGCAACGTAATGTAACGATGTCATAAATGCTGCCTAAACGCGTGGAAATGGGCATGGGTGTGGAATTGGGCATCAAAAGCAGTGTTGCAAAACGTTACTCGTAACGTTAAAATGAAATAACGAACTTAAGTAGCGTTGTTAATAATAATTACTTTCGTATCGTTTTAAAAATTCATCTGGTGACAATAACGTAAAACGCAACGATAACGTAAATATTTTATTTCGTTTTTTTGAACGATTTTGCAAATATCGATTATATAAAATCCGACATATCTGCTCTTTTTAAATGTATGTGCACGCTTTAACTAAAGATTTTGGTAGTTCTAAAATTTTTTTGATATTTGTGGCAAAATATTAAGCATTTTGTAAATTTTTGATTTGATCCCACTCTGATGAGGTAACGAGTTCGAATCCCAACCAAAACACGTAAACAAGAGAAACAGAGTTTTTTTACGAGACATTTCAACCATACCGTTGAATTGAAAAATTCAAATTACTTCCCTTGAGTTTAATTGCTCACAAAAATCCCGAACAATTGAAATTCCCCAAAATGTTGTCTAATATGCAAGCCAATATATGAAATAATTGACTAAGTGTCGCTTATTGACTTCACATTGATTGGAAGCAATCAATAATGACTATACACGTGACTTAAAATGTGGCCTATAATATAGAAATATTACTCCTCATATGAATTCACACAATAGTGCTGTCTAGAGATTTAATCCCAAAAATAATGTTAAAATATTTCCGGAAAATAGGAGTCTAATGACAACTGAGAATTCAACTTAAGTAAATAGAGTGATGATGAAGTCTCAACTTCAAAATATCATCGCATTGGTAGCGAAATGAATAGATTTGAGCTCACTCTGGCATTAACGTTGCCACGCTCCTACTTTGGAGCAAGAATGTCCTACGTCCTACTTTACTATAAAAATGTCCTACTTTAGCAAACTGTAATACAATATCTTACACTGAAAAAAATAGATTTTTTTCCAACCTATTTCTCTCAAAAACGCGTTAGCAAAATAAGTAATCCTGATTGCACCTTTACTTATATTTGTAACCGATGATTTTATTTTATGTCGAAAGGTTAGTAACAATTAAGCAAACAATTTACATCGCTGTGACATATGTGAATATTTATGCTTTATTGCATGATATATTCAGGTGGTAAGCCACCATTGTTTAAATAATTTTGAATTAAATCCACCGTTAAACCTCTCTTTTTTTAAATAACTTTTGTTACAAATTAGCTGTATTCTTAATAAAATTAGTATTCTTAATAAAATAAAATCACTGAACTGAATTTTGTTATAAAGTAAAACAATTGGCTACAGAAAGCTAACGATTTTGAAGGAAAATGTAAATATACAAAACAGAACTATTTATGAGTAACTGGCTTACAACATAAATTTATTGATTTTAATGAAAGTGAAGTGCCAATGAATCAGCAGACGGTATGTTTAGCTGTATTTCTGAGTCCTTAAAAACTTTAAATTTAAGTTTTTCGAGTGTTACCGCATTGGAGGCTGATAACATAAATGCGAATTTGTATGCCATTATTCATTATAAATAAATCAATTAGCATTACAGAAATACCGCCCATACATTTATGCTTACACCAAACCGAAACCTGTTTTTTTAAAAAAATATTTATTTTATAACTGAAAAATTAAGTGGCACAAATCCAACGAGTTTTTTAGTTTTAAGACTGTAGGGGTAGTGTGTCCTACTTTGAAACTTTTAAAACGTGGCAACCCTATCTGGCACTGATGAGGTTACGAGTTCGATTCTCAAACAAAACACTTAAAATAGAAAAAATATTTGTTTGTTCCATAACGAAATAACGTACCGCAAAAATAAATATAATGCATAAAAACGAAACGCATATAACGTTACGATTTTTTTTTCTTTTTGTAAAACTGATCACAAGTCCAAATAAATCCAAATCATGTTGTAATTGTTTCCAAATTCGTACTTATTCACAGGGCTGCCAAAATGACCAAAAAAATCCAAATCATGTCGTTACTGTTTCCAAATTACTTATTGGCTAAGACTGCATTCATTTGCTTCCCAAGCATTTGCGACTGGTTTTAAAATTTTTAAGCCTTTTTTATCAAGTACATGTTAAGTATCTGGTAAAAATTTTAATATTTGAAATCGAATCCATCATGTTCTTCCTCAATCATATTCTTTTTCCTGTTATACACGTCAATCGGTTTGTGCAAACAGTCAAACTATTGAGGTCACTCTCTGTCATAGTGACAGTCAGAGGGATTCCTTTGTCCGTATATCGTACAAACGGAATGCTTTGCTGGACTTCGGGGGCGTCCAATCCCCAAAAGTTTAAAGAAAGCGTTCGTCAACATCTTAGAATGCATCTAGTTGTGGAACCTACGTCTTAAAAAGCATCTATATATTGTTGTGACACATATTGTAAATTCCTAAACACAACATTTTTTATTGAAAAATTAATGTAATGGAAAACATTACGTCAAGTCAATCAACAATGAGATGAAATATGTAACCTAATTTTACAATTCTCGCACCGAATCTTTAATTTTTTTTTCAGAACTAGGATGTTCCTTTTGATTCACAGTAATGACACATATTTGTCACTTTTTATTTAGAAATTAAACGAATTGCGATTGTCGGCAATCGAATACCAGATCCGCCAGCACTTTTGTACAAATGTTTTGATATGTGATTCCTTTTAAAAACTTTCAAAATTTTAATGGCGTATTAGGTGTAAATGTATTAAAAACGATAAAATACCACATTATGCAACAGTTCAATTAAAAAACAAATAAGTAATTGCTATATTTAAAAAAAACGATTTTTGTTTAAAACATTGTTTTTTGGAATAAAAACCAATTTGTTTTGAACATTGTTTTAAACAGTGTTTAAAACAAACCAATTCTGTAGAGGGGAGAGGAGGGTAGGGGCGTCAAATCTCATTCTTGCCAAGGGCGTAATTAAGCCTCCTCCCGGCTCTAATATATATATATATATATATATATATATATATATATATATATATATATATATATATATATATATATATATATATATATATATATATATATATATATATATATATATATATATATATATATATATATATATATATATATATATATATATATATATATATATATATATATATATATATATATATATATATATATATATATATATATATATATATATATATATATATATATATATATATATATATGGGTACGTATGGATGCATGAATGGGTGAGTGTGTATATGAGAGGATGTGGGTATGTATGCGTGTGTATACGAGTATGGGTATGGGGGTATTCCTGGGATGCATGTGCGTGTGAATCCATGTCATTATAGTTCACTTCAATCGTATAAAAAGTTGACGAAGTTCGGAATGTCCCAAATCACCGTATGAATTACAACAAGCACTATCCAATGGAGCATGGAGTCCATTTGATCTGGAAATCGTTCGATTATTGATTGTTATGTCGGTTATAGAAATTCGGGTACTGTTGGTCGTCAAGATTGTTAAGGCTCTATGGACATGTGTATCAGACCGGAAAAACGGTTTTAGATTATCTGATATTGATGATTCAGGCTTTATGGATGCAAATGAATTGAGGACAGCATTGTCTGCATTTGGATCTAGATTATCTTAAGATTCCATTACGCTAAAACCAAAGTCACAATCCTATGTACCACTATTGATTACTTAAGTAACAAAAAATTATTATATGCGATCTTAAGATCACACTCTATTATCTTGATGTGAGCATGTATGACAATGTGCGTGTATGGACGTGTTGATGTGTAAGCGAGCGTATGTGTGTGTGTGTGTGTGTGTGTGTGTGTGGGTGTATGAGGGGCGTGAAAGTGTGAATGTGTGTTAAAACATGGGGGCGGACGTGGTGATCGTAGTTCTTTCACTCATGAGGGTCGCCAGAGCGGGTTTATTTCACTTAGTTTTTTTTGCTCCGTTTTTACTCGAAATACGCGTACTATACAGTTATTTGTGCTGGAGCAGCAGGATTTCTTTCTCATCCCCACGGACTATAGCTGGCTTGGGGCTTAATAAATCTCATCTAGGTGCGCGACCTGCTACGCCACTTCGTTGACATACAACGAAGCAGCGCTTCATTACATGTTCGGTATTCAATTCTCCTTAAAAAAATTGATTCCCACCACATTATTTCAAATATCCAAACATGTTGTTCTCTTAAACAACAAGAAAAAAAATAGTCAATATAAAAGAAAATGAACCATTTTATCTTGTATATTACTATATTACAATTAAGAAAATTTCATAACTTATTGTTTTGGTTTTTAAAATAATATATAGTACAAATGATACCGTAAATAATTTTTTGAATACAAGAAAAAATGTAATGACATAATTAAAATGTTTCATCGATCATTTAAGCATTGCGCTTTACTCTGATAAAGCCATGGTCTTAACAATCTTGTAGTGATAGATGTAATAATTTTATTGTTATGTTTGTGCAAGATTAAGATCTGATACATTTCAAATTAGTATTGCTCAGCATTAATTTCAACAACATAACGAGCGATAATTAAAACTTAAATCAAGTATAAAGCATTTGGAAAGAAATCGTCCCAATATAATGCTTCTTAGTGACCGTTTGTGTGACCGATAAAATTTGACTGATACAATAGCGATAATTACAGTATAATTAATTATGAATTAATAGAACATTCATTTTGTAATAAAGGTCTGTGTTATTATTTGAGGTAATTGTAGATATAAATTTGAAGAAAATAGGATGTCCTGATGAAGTAGGGATGTCCTCAATGGGTGACGTTAGTGTGTCCTCGTTCTAGTGATTTCTTTAATGAAATACTTCCAAAGCTCCTAATGTTAGCACAAACCGACAGAGCTGCAGTATCTTCGTTATTGTGACTGGTCAAAGAAATGCCTTCGAAGTCCTTTATGCTGGCACAAACTGAAAGACTGCACTTGTTTCACTTAAACACGTACTATGCCGGGTCCACACCTACAAATATTTGCGGCGAACGCGCGCGCCGCAAATATTTACGGCGCATTTTACGTAGTGTGGACGTATGCGGTACACCGAAAGGATGCAAGAGTTTTTTTCACATTCAACACACACGATCCGTAGCTTGTCGGTTTTTTGACAAACATCAAAGAGATTTGCGCCGCATGCTCTTTGTAGTGTGGACGCTTTCCACAACTTAAAAATTTATTTAGTTCATATCCATAATTATTTATTTGAAATAAATATTATGTTTTAATATAAATATCAAAAAATACAATTTTAACCAGGAAAGTACAAAAGCGTCGACAAAAAAAAACAATTCAGAAGATTAATATAATCTCTTCTCGTTTTCACGAATGGCTTGAGCGGAGTAACGTAAAAATTTGCGTGAATAAATATTTGTGTAATAAAATATTTTTGCGTGGAAAATATTTGCGACGCACGGGTTCGCCACAAAAATTTGTAGGTGTCGACCCGGCATTACAATTTAATAGTTTTTATTTAACGTCTTACCTGGTTGAATTTTACAATAATTATTTTGAAAGTCTTGTCAAAGCTTACTAAGATAGAAATTTTTGAATTAAGAGTTTACTATAAATTTTGAATTTCAAATAACTTAAATGAAAATTTCAATCAACAACATCCTCCGAGGCCGATGACATATCGATCTTAGCTATTTTACGGAAGGGTTTTCGATAGAATTTTGAAGTTGACCTTACGTCTGCACTCTGACTTTTCCGTCCTTGCCAGGATACTCGTTTTCAACAATGCATTTGGGCCACATTTCTCTAGAAAGATTCTCGTCTGCATACGATGAATACGATGTCACCGACTTGTATACTAGGTCATTCAATAAGTCCGTAGGATGACACATAGATGGCGTTACTAGAATTTTTTCCATATGATTTTTATTTAGTACTAACCTTCAAACGATACGTGTATAAATTTGACAGCAATCTGACTATTTATTCGTGAGTTATAGCATTTTGTGTGAAGCAACTTTTGTTTTTGAAAAAAAATGGAGAAAAGTGAATTTCGAATTTTAATAAAGCATTGCTTTTTGATGAAAAAAAATACAGTGGAAACCAAACAATGGCTTGATAAACATTATCCAACTCTGCTCCATCGAAACAAATGGTAGAGAAGTGGATGGCTGAATTTAAATGTGGTCGTACCAGCACAAAAGATGCAGAGCGCAGTGGACGCCCAAATAAGGCTGTTATTCCAGAAAACATAAAAAAATCCACAAATTGGTTATGAACGATCGCAAATTGAAGGTGCACAAAATAGCTGACATTGTAAAGGTAGCAGATGGTAGTGTTTTTACCATTTTACATGAACATTTGGGTATGCGAAAGCTCTGTGCAAATTAGGTGCCGCGTGAGCTCACAGTCGACCAAAAACAACAACGAATCGATGCTTCGGAGGAGTCTTTGGTGCTGTTAAACCGCAATAAAAGGGAATTCTATCGTAGATATGTGACAATGGGTGAGACATGGCTTCACAATTACACACCAGAATCCAAAAGACAGTCAGCTGAGTGGACAGCAGTTGACGAACCGAATCCAAAGCGATCAAAGACGCAACAGTCGTCCGGTAAGGTGATGGCGTCTGTATTTTGGGATACGAACGGAATAATATTCATCGACTATCTCCAAAAAGGGACCACCATCAACAGCGAGTATTACTATGAACTTTTGGATCGATTGAAGGCTGAAATCGCAAAGAAACGGCCACATTTGCAAAAGAAAAAAGTGTTGTTTCACCAAGATAATGCACCGTGTCACAGATCGATGAAAACGATGGCAAAATTGAATGAATTGGGCTTTGAATTGCTTACCCACCCACCATATTCTCCAGATTTAGCCCCCAGCGACTTTTTCCTGTTTTCAGATCTCAAGAGAATGCTTGCTGGAAAGAAATTTAAGTCCAATGATGAAGTAATCGCTGAAACTGAGGCCTATTTTGACGAGAAAGAGAAATCGTACTATAAAAGTGGTATGTAAAAGTTGGAAAATCGCTATACTCGTTGTATCGCCCTCGAAGGCAACTATGTTGAATAAAAAAAATCGAGTTTTGTCAAAATGTTGTTTTATCCTACGGACTTATTGAACGACCTGTTATATGGATTTTTACTATCATTGAACCACTTTGAACTTTTCAGCAAGAGGGGACGATATTCTCTAATCCAACGCTTCGAACATTGATCGGTTAACACTTGACATGCTTTCTAGTGATTCTTATTTAACAGAAATGCTTCATCCATGATTGCTTCATATGAACTATTGTTGTTTCTTCCAAAAATGAGTCCATTTGGGGTTGAAGCACTGGGTTTCAACGGGTCTATGGAAATATCGGTAAGAGGACGGTTGTTTATGGTGTTTGCTACTTCAACTAATAAAGTTTGAAGTGTTTCCATTGTCGGGCATTGTTGTTGTAATAGAATTCTAAGGCTTGTCTTGACAGTCTTGACCATGCGTTCCCAAATGCCTCTAAAACGTGGTGCACTGGCTGAATTAAACATCCATTCTATTTTCAGTTGTTGCCATAACTCCTGATCGGCTCCAATTAACGACGTCCCTCGATCTGAGTAGATTTTCTTGCAACGGCCACGTAAATTGCAGAATCTTGAGATTGCCATTATCGTTGACGAGATGTCAAGGCTTCGAAAGACTTCTAAATAAACTGCTCTTGTTTGAAAGCATGTGAACAAAAGTACCCAAATTTTGATTCTTTTTCGTCCTTCTAAGATAAACAGCGGACCAAAATGGTCACATCCAGCAAAGGCCCCATTTGAACGGGTCTTGGTTGTGCTTTTCTAATTTTGCCCTCGTTGCCTATTGCTATTGCGCTTTTGACTGCTATCCTCGCATGAATGATCCAAATGCGTTGTATCAGGTCATAGATCACTGTGTCCACGTTAACGTGATGGTTCTTGATATGATAACCCAATGAATTGTGGGTGAATTTGTGGTGGGTGAAACCCACTGAATTTGTGGGTTTTTGGTAGGATAATTGGGTTCCTTTCATGAAACGTCGTTATCTCGTCATTGATTCTTCCTTTTACTCTCAGGATGTCTTTGATCAGCTGTGGTGCGAGACGAAACAAGGGACTTGACTTTTTCACGAATCCGTGCTGTTTGAGATCTGCAACTTCTTGTGAAAATGCTTCTTGTTGAACTTTAAGTATCCATAAACGTCCTGACTTTGCTTCGGCATCTGCGCTTGGTACTACCAGTGGCTTTGAATTTTCCTTGAATATATCTGTTGCCCTTAAAACGTAAGCTGTCGTGTTAATCAATTGATAATATCTTGAAAACCTGCTTTGATCAGGGACAGCTGATGAAACATCGGTTTGGCAGTACGTTGTTTTGGTATGAAGAAGTTCAGAGTGACAACTTATTGCTTCAGTCTCGGTCATCTCAGGTTTCCCACAAAGTGGCCATTCGTTTTCAGGCTTCAAAAGAAACGGCGGGCCAATAAACCAGGCACAACTTTATTAAGATCGACTTCCTTGAATTCCGTTGTTGCTGCACTTGTCTGGGCTTTGTCCTGGATTTTTGAAACTCTTGTGGATGAATGCGACCAATTTCTCTGTCGTGGTTAGCCAATTTAAAACAATTGTTGAGTCGCTAAAGAAATATCGTTTTGTGATAACGAGGCCAAGTTCTTTCTCTACAGATTCTGCTAGTTCACATCCAAATACGGCTGCTTGAAATTCGAACAATGACATGTTAAAGTGGGGCAATCTTAGGCTTTCCTTGTACAAACGCTGTTGCAATTCTTTGTATTTGTTGTAGTCTAACATAAGTACTACTTTCGACAGCCTTTTCGCTTGCATCACAGAAGACGATAAGCTGAATTTCAGTGTATCTTTGACTTCCTGGAAAGTACCAACGATCGATTCTTATTACCTTAATGCGATCTGCTTCTTGAAGCCACTCCTTGAACTTTAGAAAAATGCTCTCGGGTATCTTCTGTTCCCATCTGGTTTCAATACGCCATAAGTCCTGGTAAAGTATTTTGAGTCTGACAGTTAGTGGCAGCAAAAATTCAATTGGGTTAAAAATGGACATCATAAAGCTCAAGAACTTTTTCATGGTTGGTGCATTGCCTTGTCCGATATCAGCAAATTTGGTAAAATCAAGATTAAAAACAAACTCATCCGCTTCTATGCCCCACTTGAGTCCCAGAATACGTCACCATGTTACTTTGGGGTCAAAGGCACGTCTTTCCTCGTCAATTTGACAGTACGTTTGGGTAATTTGATATGAACTTCATTAGTTTAAATCCGCCACTCTCATGTGTTTCGTTTACTTTCTGGATAAGTCCTACAGCTTCTTCTTCTGTGATGGTTGAATCCCAAAAATCGTCAACATAATGCTGCTTTTCGATAGGTCTCGTTATGCCTGGGAACTTTGATTCCATAACTCTTGCACTTTCATTTTTAACAAATTGTGCTATCGATGGAGAAGAGGCAGCTCCAAAGATCATAGCTTTCATGATGCATTGTTGAGGCACAAGCATTCTGTCCATGCCTCTAAAAAGAATCCTTTGTGATTCACAATCTTCATCTCGTATTTTAACAGCGTGGAACATTTCTTGAATATCAGCAGTAATGGCAATCCGTTTCTGTCTGGCTCTCCAAATGACACTTATTAGAGGTGCTTCAAAGTCCGGTCCTTGTAGAAGGAGATCGCTCAACAAAAAGCGTCATGCTTTCGCTTTGACATCCATTACCAAGCGAAATTTTCCGGGCTTATTAGGATTGTACACACCAAAATGAGGAAGAAAGAACGTTTTTGGTTTGTACAGTGTCTCGGTTTTAATTAACTATCGCAAATATCCTTTTGAAAAGTAGTCCTCGATTATGTCTGCATAAGCTTTTGTGAATTTGGGACATTAGTCCATTGGTAATAAGCCCTGCATTGTTTGAGCCAACCAAGACTTTTGGCTTTACAAGGTTTATGTTGCTAAGAAGCTTGTCCTTGATGTACGGGTAAAGCGTTTTTAGTTTTTCTATTTCAATGGACATTGATGAAAGATCAAGAGATTTGGGTGTTCTTACGTTGTTAAACTTGTAAATCTTCTTCCCTTGTTCTGAGATTTCTAGATTGACAATCTTTGATGCAGAGTCTCATGGTGAATCACGCCATTTGCCCATTGATAAGTGATCGGGGACACGACTCCATCTAATATCAGTAGTCCTGCAATGTGTTCATCAATCATGGATGCGGTGGATCCTTAATCAAAAAATTCTGCTGTTTCAACTCCCCTTCCCTTGTCTGCGGTCATCGATTGATAGTTTTTTTAAATCATCATAATCTGCTAGACATCAGTGACTTTGAGAGCCACAAATTTGACAGCCACGCTTTGACTTGTCCCGGTTGTCGTTGAGGGCTTGAATTGTCTCGGTTTCTTCAAATTCATCGTCTTCATCTGCCTCTAGCGTATTCATCACTGCAGCTCGCGGCCTTTTTACGATTATGATTACCTCATTGTAGAATTGGTGTTGAGGGTAGGTTTTGCTTGTTGCTTAGTGGATTGAAGCCAGCGTATTGCGCAATAAGCTCAGTTCTGATCCAGTTGCAGAAGTCCTTGACAGAAAATAATTTTGATCGTCCATGTAAATTGGCTTTGTTATGACCCCATATAGCTTATTGATAGCGGTGGCAATTTTTCTACAAATTTTGCGAGCAGCTCAGGATTAACAAGTAAGCTTTTCTTCCAGTGTTCTTGATAATATTGATAATCCCAAAAACCCTATGGTGAATGCTTCTGAATCCCTCGATTGATCCATCTTTTACTGGTGGTAGCTGTTTTGCTTTTTCAAGCATAGAGATAATAACCCATTCCAGCTGGCCAAAGTTAAACTCCAGCATTTCTTGGATCTTATTCACATGCTTTGGTGACTTAAGCAAAGAAAAAACGGAGTCTTTTGCTGGGCCATGAAAAGCTTTGTTCAGTCTTTTTAGATTGTCCGAGTCCTTGATATTGTGTTCTCTTGTGGAACGAACAAACTCAGAGCGAAAGTTTTCCCATTCAGTGACTTCTCATTTGAAAATTGGCAAGTCCTTGTTGTTTTGAAACGATAACGCCTTAAAAGCTTGAACCATGACGTCGTTAGTTGAATAATTGTTGTTTTGTTCTGGATTGATGTTGTCGATCCAGTTTCTCATTCTGTTGGTTGGCTCCAGCTCGTAGTCAACATTAGATTCAGCGGATACATCAGAAGATGACTCTGAGATGGCGTTTAAAAAAAATTCGTTTCGACGTCTTTCTTTGTGTAGATCAGCTTTTAGCATCTTAAGTTGAATTTCGTAAATCTTTCGCTGCATATCATCTTGTTTCAGAACACTTTCCGTATACAGGGAGGCCCTTGAACTAGCCTTCGAAGCATTTCTTGCAGGCTTTTTAACACGTTGAGTGCTTTGTATTGTCATAATTACCCAATCGTTTCGTAATGGTTATTTCTGTTTATAATTCACGTCAAAATTTTAGTACAGGTTAATAGTGAAGTCTTCTTTTAGTGGGGACACATATTTAACGAAAGAGAATAACCAGTGCAGCCTTATCTTGTTAATCGTTTTGTTTTGTTATGTAAAAACGGCGTGACTTTAGTTATAAATGCGTGGTTGAAGACATGTAGTCTCTCTTATTCTATCATTCGCGAAATAGGAATCACATGTTATCTGACAGTTTGTGGAAATAAAATGTCTAAAAAGTCACAAACTTATTTGTTGAGTGTAATTTTTTTCTGTGATTAATGTTAATTTATTTTGTGATACCAAGCCAGAGTTATATAAATCAATTTTTTTTATTACAATAAGTCTTTCATAACGCAATTATGTTTGTTGAGTAAATTGATAAAGAATTTTTAATTAGAATCCACCGAAAAACTTTTCTCGGCCTATATTGCGTGATAATTAGTCAAATTTGCATGCTTAAAATAGAATCTACTAGAAATCTCTGATCATAAATTTTATGGTAACGTTGATTACGTAGAACACCTTGGTGAAATTTGTTCAAGGTTATTTAGCTCCATTAATAAACAAGGAAGCAAATTTAATTGGTAGTAAAAGTAATATAAACTGCTTTGTTTTGTAACTCGATTGGATTTGGCATGAGTTTTTTTTAAGTTACCTGTTTAGCGTTAATTATTAATAAATGTTAATATAAATAAATTCACTACCTTCAAAATTGTGGGTAATTAAATAAAAAAATAATGATTAACAAAATATAACCTTTGTGAAAGTTGGGCAATGGTGATTAGCCCCATTAATAAACACGGAAGCAAATTTAATTGATAGTAAAAGTATTATAAACTGATATTGTAATTCAAAAGGATATTTGCTTGAATTTTTATTTTTAAATAAGTTACCTGTTATGTGTTAAGTTTCAAAAAATTCAAAAATAAATAAAATTCAACGAATTCAAATTTGTGTGCAATTAAAACATAGCAAAACAAAGGTAGCGCCGCTTAACGTTGAATAGAAAATTGTTATGTAGTGGCTTGCAAATCGAAAAGAGAAAGGGAAACCAGGGGCTTATTTGTTTGGTCGAAATCGAACCAAAAAAAAAAAGGCAATCCGGCAAATTTGGAAAACGTACGAGAAAAGGGGAAAGACAAACTAATCATACACAACCTCCTGTACTGGTGTTATATGAGAATTGAAGTGGAATCAGTGCACTCTATTATGCAGGACTGAGATTGGAGGCTGGAAGAGGGGGACCGGTTACCAGACATGGGGTGAGTCATTTTCCAGTATTTTTTTAAATTTAAATATATTACCTATTCCTGAGTATGGATGTGTATGCGGGGGTGTGAGTGCGAGTGTGTATATGCGTGGATGGGGAGGTGCCTGTGTGAGAACATGTGGTACATGCGCGTATGAGTCAGAGGAGGAGGTGCTAGATTAAATAAGTTTCTTTTATAGGTAGCAAGGACGACCTCCATTTTTTTAATTTTATTTCAGAAGTCAAACCTGTTTTAATCCGATTATTTCCATGACACCAAACCAAGATCTGCCGTTATTTGTGGATTTTGGTATTATAATTTGATTTAATGTAAAAAGTGGTTAATAATAATTGATGTTGGGATTGTTGACTTTGCGCAGATAATGGTTAATAAATTTACATTATTATTGATTGATTGTAATTTTATTTGGCAATGATGATGTAGGTATTGGTTTGGACAGGCTAATCATTTGAGTGTGGAAGCGTCTATTTCTTGTATGGGATATCCTACCGTGACCGGATGTTACACCACACCGACTGGTTGATAACAATTTGCAATCGATATTTTTATTAGTTCTGTTTGTGCATTCCAAATTGTAGCCGCGCGTGATATTTACTTTTAGAAAACTTACAGTAAGTGTTACCACTTTTCCATGAAATTATGTATGAATTTAACCTATTAAAACAATAATCGAATAAATAATTCGATCACTAACGGGAACTTTCCACCTTAATTACAAATCAATTTAAAATTATCTTACAGCTATGTTTGGTTAAAATTTTACCCTCAAATACCGCCATTGTTTTATAAAACATAGAATGTATATCAATGAAATCTCTATGTAGTTGGATGTTGAAGTGGAAGTGAAGGATGAACATTTTGGAAGGTCAAACTTATGGGCATGGATGTAGGCATGGGTGATTGTGGGCATGTGTGTGTGAATGTGTGCGTGTGTGTATGCGGGGTGAGAGTGTGAGAATATGTGAGTAATTGTGGGGTTGGACGGGGTGATCGCGGTTCTTTTCACGTAAGGGGGTCGCCAGAGTCTACGCTGTTCACTTGTTTTTTTTATACATCCGCTTGTGTTATCATGTGTCACGCGTACATTACAGTATTTGTGCTGGAGCAGCAGGATTTCTTTCTCGATCCCATAGATTGCAGCTAGTTTGGGGCTATTAATACAACCTCGCTAGGTACGCGACCTGCTATGCCACTTCGTTGTTATTCAACGAAGCAGCGCGTCATTACTCCTCGATGGGTGAAGTTAGTGTGTCTTCGTTCTAGTGATTTATTCAATGAAATACTTTTGAAACTCCTAATGTTAGCACAAACTGAGAGAGGTGCGGTATCTTCGTTATTATGACTAGTCAAAGAAATGCCTTCGAAGTTAACATTAAGCACGGTACAATCCTAGTTTATCCCCCCAAATAGATTTGCGTTTTTTTTAGATAAATAGAAAGATTAGGTCCTCTGCATCCTAATTATGAAAAAAAAAATTTGCGGAAATGAGGGGGTCAAAAGTTATATAGGATCAAACTTTCAATTTTACCTTGGTCCCCCCTTTGGTTTTTTTTTTTAATTTTTTTTTTATTTTTATTTATCAAAAGTTATAAATGATCAAACGTTCAATTTTACCTTGGTCCCCCCTTTGGTTTTTTAGGCTTTGACTTCGTTTTTTAGATTTTTTTTTGACTCAATTCTGCGATCTTGCACAATTTCGATCAGAGATAGCACCGACCCCCCCCCTCACGTGTCGCGCCTCCTGCGTCCTCCTCCCGCGTCCTCCCCCGCGTCCCCTGCGCCACGGACGCACGAGGGGGGGGGGGGCGTGTGATGGGTTTCGTTGAAGGGGGAGGGGTCGGTGCTATCTCTGATTGAAATTGTGCAAGATTGCAGAATTGAGTCAAAAAAAAATCTAAAAATTGAATTCAAAGTCTAAAAAACCAAAGGGGGGACCAAGGTAAAATTGGAAGTTTGATCCTTTATAACTTTTGACCCCCTCATTTCCGCAATTTTTTTTTTTCATAATTAGGATGCAGAGGACCTAACCTTTTTATTTATCTGAAAAAAAAACGCAAATCTATTTGGGATAGGATAATGCCACTAGGATAATGCCTTATCTTGTTGAATTTTACAATAATTATTTTGAAAGTCTTGTCAAAGCTTACTAAGATAGAAATTTTTGAATTAATAGTTTGCTATAAATTTTGGATTTCAAATAACCTAAATGAAAGCAGTTTCAATCAACAACAGTAATTAATTGAGATAATTTTGATGAAAATATGATTATCACTTGACTATTTGACATTCACAAATTCTTCTTCAGAATGTTGTTTTTTCGATTATTTCTCCAAAATCAAGCTCCAAAATTAATACCTGAGGATTTCAATATACAAAGTAAGGACTGGCTGAGATACTCAACATGCACCAACGATTAAGAGAAACAAGCTGAAATGATACGTGTAAACAAAAAAAACAATCCTCTCACCAAATGCCGACCTCCGAAATCACAAATAGATACCAGATACCAAATACTAGATACCATATACCAAATACTAGATGAAGTTTGATGTTTTAAGTTAAACAAACATTATCGTGAATAGTATTAATGTTCGTTATACAATTCTCCCATTCATTTTGATCTCCACCTTAACCTTCATATATGTAAACATCTTACTTTTCTGTAATTGATTTATTATGTATATTTTCTACTTTATTTTAATACATTCAGTAAATCTTCAATCACCTTCCATAGAGCTTCTTCTCTAACTTTACCACAAATAAATTAATTAAAATGATGACAAGTTAAATCTAATGAAACGAAACAAAGTTAATGAAAATCAGAACTGTTAATGACAATCAAACTGTCTATCTTAAACAGAAACACAAAAAATATATAATAATAAAAACAACAACAAAATATCTATCTTCAGTATCAAACTTCACCAAAACTTGGTTGTCTTTTATTAATTAAAGTTTTCTTAGCTCTTTCGGCAAAAAGGGAAATAAATTTTCCGTTATGTTTTTCAAAAAAAAAAAAAAAAAAAAAATAGAAACTTTTGTTTGTTGAAAATATTTTATTATACTTAAATGTTATATCATTTCGTAATTTAAAAAAGATTATAATCGTTTTTTTTTTGGTTTCCTTTTTTTATCATGATAATTGTTTTTTAATGTGTGCAATTAAATCCATAATTGCACTGTGTAATTAATTGAATTTTATTTAAAGCAAAAAAATTAAAAAAAAAATGGTTTTTTGTTTGTTAAAGCAATTATTTTTTTTTTAACCAGTTGTTGTTTCAACTATTTTTTATTGCATAACATAAAAGTCATTGTGAAATTAATTAGTCTATTAACGGGATGTAAACTAGATGGGTGAAAACAAAATGGTCTGTGAGAGAGAAAAACGTTCTGAATAGTTTTTCAAATAACATCGTATAGAACTGTCGCTTTCTAGCATGATCTTTTCAACAGAGTTTCTCATCTTTGGAATGCTTTGCCTGCGTGGGTATTTCCTGTCAATTTAAAACTCCTAAATTTTAAAGCAAACGTCAATAAATTTCTTAAATACTTGATTTATACTTGATTTATATTTTCAAGCCCTAGTTTTCACATATTCAGAGACGTTAATTTGTAATTCGTTATAATTAACACTAAACATGCCTAATCAGGCTTTTAATAAAAAAAAAATACCACCCAGATCTATTAAATCAAAAGAAAGTCAAGCAAACGAAATACTTTCCTGTAAATGTTGGTTGGGTCCTACTGTTTCAATCGTAAAATTGTATTTCTTATAGTAATGCAATTGACTTCATAGATTTTGCTTAGTTTTCATTATTCCTAAATTTAAATCCCAATATTTTGTTTTATCAATGTACCCCTAATCACGGTTTATATATTCCAATCTTCTTTTTACTTTCGATTTTGTTAATGTTAATGTAAACTTATTAATTCACTTTTAGGTTAATAGTTACATACACATTATGATATTGCGTCTGCCATACGGCTTATTGGTTGATGGTAATATTTACTATAACACATTACTCGAAACGAGGTTTAATGCCGAATTTCATAAACATTTTTTATTAAATATGTGCACTAATCACTGTATATATGCTAATTCAAATTTTGTCTACACTTTTGGTCTTGTATTATTTATTTCTTGAAGTAGAATTAAGTAGAAAAAACACATATTTACAATTTTTTTCGTCGAAACAAAGTTTAATTAGCTCCACCAAACTCCCTAACTTCCATTAAAAAAACATGAGAAGGAAATTGAACAAAAAAAAACAATGTATCAATTAAATTAAATAAATAAATTTTATTTCTTATGACATATTGTTTTTTTCAATTTCAAAAATTATACTCAACGATTTGGTTATCAAAATTCTTATTTTTATATCATATTTTCTGCTTTTGTTTTTCTTTCCAACAATCACCAATTTCTCCAACGAAACAAAAAATATTAAATCAAACATGTTTATTGTTGAAATTGAGTGACGCAACTAAATCTCAACAGTAGCATACAAATATGTTGCGACCTTTAAGAAAATTAATGAAATTATAATTGAAAATGAAAACTATTATTTTTAGAACAAAATTGAAATAGTCCTGGCGTTACAAAACTAGGGGAAACTAGGATAATATTGGAGGCTAAATTATTATCTGTTATGATAACCTAGAAGAAAGGACTATGAAAATCGTTAATCGCAACTTGCTACAAAAATTGTTTTAACTATAAAATGTTTATCATTGAATGACGATATAAGAGGTTTCACATTACAAAGAAACAGAAACAGAAAATCTGATGTACAAAAAATATATGGCTATATATTAAAATTATTGAAATTATTTTTATACTTTTTAATTTATTTTATATTTATTTTATTCAAAAAAATTTTGGTATTTAATTAAAAAGATATTTGTTTAATTAAGATACTTAAAATTGGTATTTAATTGAAAAGATATTTGTACTTAAAATTATATTTATAATTTATTTAAGATACTTAAAATTATATTTATTATCTAATATAATAAATTTTATTTATTTAATTTAATTTCTTAATTGTAAAATATTATAATTAATTTATGTGACTTAACACCTCTAAAGAAAAGTATTTAATTATTTAAAATTGAAAAAATAAAAAGATTTATTTATTTATTAGGTGTTAAGTCCTATTTCAAAAATATTTATTCATTTATAAAAAATAAAGATATTTAATAAATTATTAGATTTAAATCTTTTTGTTTTTTGATTAATTAGTAAAAATTTTATCAAATTAGTTTACTTAAAATTATTTATATTATCATTCTAAAAAGAAAATTATTTTACTTAATAAAATTTATTTATTTAATTTTCAAAAATTATTGTTTTATTTAATTATTTTAAACATAAATATATTTATTTATTTATTTATTTATTCATTTAGTTACTTATTCTATTTAGAAAAATTGGTTTAGTTAAATCTTCAAAAAAAATTATTGTTTTATTTATTTTATTTTTATTTAATGTAGATACGGGATTTCCAAGTCAAGATTTGTTTGTTGACAAAAAAAAAACAACCAAATTAATCACCAAAACTGGTTTTATCAAAATTTCAATTTCACCAAAAAATTTTTGGGCCAAGAAATATGGCTCATCATTAATTTGCGCCAAACTATTTATTTATTACCGTAATTACGGTACTTATCAAAAAATTTATTACACCCCACGGGTCGGTTTCGTTTCGTAGCGCCATTTATTACAATTGAACTTTTAATAGAAACTATTAATAATTTACACCGGAACTGAATTTATTCACAAACAAACAAAATTTACACTTGGAAATCTCTTATTGCGATTTATCACAGAAAACATTGTTTTAATTTACTAACATGAAAAACAATTTAATCGAAAACAAAATCAAAAAATAACTATACAAATCAAAATATATAAAATAAGCTTACATTTATTTTTGTGATGAATGTTGTCTTCCAACATCAGACAACAACCTCCATCGCTGCAATAGTTTTCCTTCATCAATGCAATATGTGAATGGATAAAACTACCATCACAAACAAAAACTTTCATAACATCCTCAGTTTGAACAACAATTTTTTCTTCATTCTCTACAACTGTTCCATCTTCTAGTGTCCTTGTATAACTAATGACACATAATTCCTCTCAACTTTTCATAAGTTGACCATTTCCAACCATATCACATAAACCATCAACCGTAATTTCATTATCATCATATATACCTTTTTTCAGCCTTTAGTTCTTCATGGGCATTCGACAAATCTTCGAATGAACTTTTAATTGATATATCAGGTTCCATTTTTATTTAATTTTTCACAACAATTACGATTTTGGAACTAAAACTAGTGATTTAAGAAAAGTCTAAGTTGGATAAAACACAAATAAAATTTTTATTCTTAGCTTTTGAATTTATTTATGTAAAAACTTTTTATTTGGTTTGACAGATAACTTTTACTTTTGTTTTCAACCACATCACAATTTTATTTTTATTTACAAAATTATACTAAGTAACTTAAAAAAACTTAAACAATTGTTATATAAAAATAAATTAAATAAATAAATTTTATTTCTTATGACATATTGTTTTTTTTCAATTTCCAAAATTATACTGAACGATTTGGTTATCAAAATTCTTATTTTTATATCATATTTTTTTTTTGCTTCTGTTTCCCTTTCCAACAATCACCAATTTCTCCAACGTATAAAAAAAACATTAAATCAAACATGTTTATTGTTGAAATTGAGTGACGCAACTAAATCTCAACAGTAGCATATAAAAATGTTGCGACCTTTAAGAAAATTAATGAAATTATAATTGAAAATGAAAACTATTATTTTTAGAACAAAATTGAAATAGTCCTGGCGTTACAAAATGTATTCATATGTTTTCGAATAAACCTATTTTATATTGCTATAGGTAAATAGAAGGGGAAAATGGAAAAATGACTGAAACAGAATATCTTGCTTTGCAGGACACAATGAAAAGAGGAAGTCTGGCTGACAACATTTGTCCTGAGAATCATAAGCAACAAGGGAGGTGAAATGGGAACCGGGCTCAAACCCAAACCTCGAGATAAGCTCTCAGGCTCTACTGACTGAGCTAGCCGGGTCAGACAAAAGAATTTACCAAAAGCAAAAAGACATAAAGACAAAAAAAGTTCAAAGACAAAAAAATAAGGAGCCAAAAAATATGCCTTAAAACAAATTCAAGAAAAACTTGACGAGGAAACGAGAAACCCATTGGGATAGGTGGCAGCATAACAATCGAGCTTATCCCTAACAACAACAAAATCAAAAGCCAAAAAAAAAATAAACAATTAAGCTACAAGTTACAACAAATAAAAAAGGGGTTGTGTGAAGTTGACGGTTGATCGGAAGACAGAGCCGGTCTAGCTACCCAATGCTTAAAAACTTCAAAACACAAATGTTGTCTTCGCGCCAGACAGATGTACAAAGTATCTCGTGCTCCGCTCACAGAACAACACACCACGTACAAAAAATTCACACAAAACAAAAAAAAAAATATTATAATTTAAGCATAAATAAAAATGGCTAAGAACTTGACTTTATTTTTTTCTGCTCACCGTTTCCTGGCAAGACATAGACACCACCGGAACACTCGTTTGAGAATAAGAGGTTGGTGTAGGTGTAGAGAGAACGTCAGTCACAGTGGTCCCAACGATAGGCGATCCTTATCCCTGTTATCGTCGTCCACTAATCTGTGCTCTACGTATTCTCCAGCATTTTACACTCCAACGAATAAACATATCGAAGACAATTTAGTTACAGCAGTTAGATTACTTGAGTGTAACACTTGGTGGTACTGACCCAATATTTTGAAATATTTTGTGCATTTTTATTTAACTAATTTTTAAGTTTTTTTTAAATATATTCAATAGTGTATATTTTAAACTAGGTAACCAATGCAAAATGCAATTGATAAAAAGGAGCGAAGCAAGCAATTTTCCCAATTTTCCATTGAAAGTCTATGGGAACCATTTTTCGGTGATTATTCCTCCGTGGTATGTCTAATTTTCAATATTTTTTTTTGTAAACCATCTATGGTTTACGACATCTAGTCTTACATGCAAAATTTCATTTTGATATCTTTAATAGTTTGAGAGGAGTATGCGGACAATCGAAAATCAGAATCGGGAAAAATGGAGTTTCGCTACGCTTCACTCCAATTAAGTTGAAGGTTAAAAGTATTTGAGTGCTAACGTTATACATATTTGCTTTAATTTAACATTTTTAAATCATGTAAATATGTCTACAAAATGTGGATAGAGCTTTCAGGCATAAATACATTAATATTTGATGTGTTCCTAGATCAATATCAAACTTTTCCACTCACTATTTTTTTTTAATTCTGTATTTATTATTCTTATCATTAAATAAATTTCGTTTTGCTTCGTTTTTTATTATTCGTGAGACATGTGGCTAACGTTTGTGCGCATATGTGCTAAGGCGTTTTACGACATTTGCATGGTTTGGTGCACATAATGTACATAAAATGTGTTATGCACAATTTTGTGCACAGTGATTTTGTAACATGCACAATAAATGCACGTTACAAGCACTTTTTTCAAAATAGTTTTACGGGTATAGTAAACCATAAGGGATCAACATGGTTCTATGGTGGACGTATATAGTTGAGCTGCCTTATTGTGATGTCCACTTGATTTCTTTATAGTTTATGATGGGGAGAAAGTCTTTATGTTGGGGATCACATTTTAACCCGTAGACTAAGGCTGTAGAGATACTACTACATCTACTCACTAGTTTAACCAAATGAAAATCGATATAAATAAATCATAAGGAATTCCCTTAAGGCAAAATTACGTTTTATCAAAACAAAACAATAATAAATAAGTAAACAATATTTTATGTTTACAATTATAACTAGCGAAGCCTTATGAACCATATATTATGTTTCAAAACATTGGAAATAATTTTAAATAAAAAAGGTAAATACTTTTTGATGATTCGCATTTTATTGTGGGGAAAATAATAAATAATTAAATTGACATATATTCTAAGTACATTTTGTTCTCATAGCATTTTTGTAATAAATAATTTAAAATAATATATTGATTGAAGTGGGGTTTATGTACATTAAAATTTTAATTGGAAAAATTGTATAAAAGAAAGAAAATGATGTAATAAAAATCAGAATCAGTTTTGAACTTAAATTATTTGTTTTATTTTCATTCTGATTTTCACTGACGACCTCAGTTGACTATCGTAAAACGGGCCTAACAGTACATCCCTTGGTTCAAATTGACCTTTGTCAAACGTACCTCTGGCTTACTGGGACAGTTCTCGACATAATATAAATACACACATATATTTATTTGCTTTCTCTTGTGGTTGGTCAACCACCAACAAAATCATCATCATAAAAATACGCAGTCAGATAAAATTAATCAAATGTCGTACAATCATGACATCGAGCATGATTTAACTGTGTACGCGCAGCACAAGGCCTATTGGGCAGACTTTCTTCCAGTTAGAGGTTTAAGTTAAACTAAACTTTAAACTTTTAGATAAGCTTTATTAATTGATTTTTAATTATAATATTCGTTTAATTTATACTAAAATTAGTACATGATCTCTCCACTTATTTTCTATAAAATCTCCTCCCAGATTTATGGTTATTTTAATAAATTTATCGATCATCCAATTGACGATCGATCTATTATGTAATGGTAATATCGGTGAATTATATATGAAATAAATATATTTACCTTATTCTGCAGAAATTATATTTATTTTCATAATTTTAATATTATTTCATTTTTGTAAAACTATAGGTTGTAGTCATCAAATTTAATAAAATTTTATATAAGTTAGTTTCATCGTTTAAAATACATTGTGAGAATTTTGAATATATATGAGCTAAGTTGAATATACTTAGTTTGTTTTATATTATTTGTTATTTGTTTTGATTGATGATGACTTGCTTAATTATTTCAGTTAATTTAATGGAATAGGAATAACATATGTAATGTATGTTAATTAGATTAGTCATACATATGTTACAGTTCGAACCATGTCACTTTACCACTCACGACTATTTTGCAACAGTCAATAGTTTCCACCAAACTAAGACAAGCGGGATCATAAACACCGTTAGGAATACGTCTGAAGGACCTTTCCTACCTTTGAGGCTATAAATTAAAAACACATGTTGTCGGTGTGTCAAGAACTTATATACGTATTGTGCACTTCACCCCCAGAACAACAACTTAACCAAAAACACACACAAAAAATATAAATTAAACACAAGAATTCTCTGCGCATCAGGACTTACAAGAATCTTACCTTTTGGTCACAAAATAAAACTAAATAAACAAAAAAGAATTGTCTGCGCGTTGGGTTTTGCCTTTCGCCCACCAAAAAAACACCAAAACACAAATGTTATCTGCGCGTAAGGACTTAGAGGGCATCTCGCCCGCAGAACAACACATAGATACAAACAAAATTCACATTAAACAAAAACAAAACTAAAATATGGATGGGCTGAAATCTCAAGCTCTGAGATATCAAGACTTCGGTCTGGGTTAAGGATTTTGATATAGTTTTCGGCAAAAACTTTTATGAGGACATGGTTTTTAGTTTCGGGCAGCGATGTGTATCAAACATAACTCTTTGTTAAAGAACAAGTATTTTTTAATTTCTGTTTAGAAATTTATTACAAAACTAACACGAAACATCAATACGTTGCCGGAAAAATTACAACAGATCATAAATTAACATAATTTAGTGAAAAGATGATACACTCGGCAAACTACTCAAAAACCTCTCCATTTAGCGTTTCAAGAAAATATTACAAAATCACAAATTCGTATTTCTTTCAAAATATCAAAAATATTATAAAAATTAAATAAAATCAAACTTTTTTTTCAAAATTCTAAAAATATTCCAAAAATTATTACAAAATCAAAGATTAAAATTTTTTTTCAAAAATTATAACAAAATCAAAAATTTGAAACTTTTTTCAAAATTCCAAAAATATTTAAAAAATTAGAATAAAATCATATATTTAAACTTTTTCTAAATTCCAATAATATTCCAAAAATTCTTAAAAATTCAAACTTTTCCAAAATTCTAAAAATATTGCAAAACATTACAAAATCAAAAATTGAAACTTTTTTCAAAATTACAAAAATATATATAAAATTCAAAAATTTGGTTTTTTTTCAAAATTCTAAAAATATTGTAAAAATTATAACAAAATCAAATATTGAAAATTTTTCAAAATTCCAAAAATATTTACAAAAATTAGAATAAAATCAAATATTTAAACTTTTTTTAAATTCCAATAATATTCCAAAAATTCTTAAAAATTCAAACTTTTTCCAAAATTCTTAAAATATTGCAAAAATTATTACAAAATCAAAAATTGAAACTTTTTTCAAAATTCCAAAAATTATAATAAAATCAAAAACTTAAAATTCCAAAAATTCTTACAAAATCAAAAATTGAAGCTTTTTTCAAAATTCTAAAAATATATATAAAATTCAAAAATTCTGTTTGTTTTCAAAGCTCAAAGCAAAAATTATAACAAAATCAAAAATTCAAACTTTTTTCAAAAATTCCAAAATATTCCAAAATATTAATATAATATATGAGGGAGCTCATTGAGCAGGCTCACCTGCTTGGGTTCCCTTACGGCAGGGTAACTCATCCTACCGAAAAGACTACTGATAACGGTTCCACATAGTGACCCTAAAGCCTCCCATATCAGAATTTCTTCAAATACCACCACTACGAGTCCAACCTCAATGTAAAGCTGTGGCTAACATTAATGCTTTACCCCATAGTATCCGAGAAAGCCGATCGGGTCACACTTTTGGTTTACGCCACTCCTGTTCACTAGTGAGCTGGTCCGGCTGGATAAACCGGTTAGCTCAGGTACCCCGGGTTCGCAAATCCCCGTGTCAAGTGACCCCTAGGGGCCTTTCTTTTGACACACTTGACAACATTTTTTTGACAAACTTCTATTGCAATAATCTAGTTTTTAATCTCACATACCATTCCCTACCATCAAGATTTTTCCAAATTCAATGTTCCTAATCGTAATCACTTAAAATGAACGTTTTTTAAGCCAAAAATATGAAAATTTGCTGGTTTTGACACACATAAGGATTTTTTGATACACTTCCGGTACAGTTATCGAACACAGCGTCCTTTCAGACCGGTCCCTTGAGTATACTTATTTTTAGAAAACAATTTTGAAATCCCTCCAGCGGTTTTCTAGATTTCGTAGGTAATGACGGCTGGTCGGCAGACAGACATAATTTTTTTTGTTGTTGCTTTTTTAGAATCAGTAGGTCCTAAAACGTCGAGAAATGCCAAAAAAGTGAAGATAAGAATTTCACTTCTGGCTCATGAATGTAATACTTAGGTCTTTCAGACCGAAGTAATTTAAGAATAAAACCAAGAATATTTTCAAATTCACAAAAAATTAGGATTTAGAAAAAATCAAAATTAACCAATTCGCATAAATTTAAATATTACATAAAGTTTTTTGCCTTATATTTTTAAAATATTTAAAATAAATATTCAAAAATTGAAAATTTACAAAACCTATTAAAAATTCATTGTATAAGGCTTCTAAAACCAGTTTCAGTAAAACTGGTTTTCGGTAAAAACTGGTCAAAAAAGGGCATTTGAAAAAAACGGTTAGTCCCAATAAAACCCGGTTTTAAAAACAAATATTGTTTTAGTATGCGTATTAGGTGAAAAACACGTGAAATCAGCAAAAAACATGCACGTTTGGAAATGAGGTTTTAATTTTGTATATTTAGGTAGTGGAATTCATTAACATTAAAAAAAAAATTTTCTGCGTTTTTAGTTTTTTTTGAAGTGAAACATCTTATGCGACTTCCAACAAGTTTGCGTTAAATTGTTTGGCTACACTCTGTCTGACGCTACACTCTGTCTAACGCTACACTCAAACTGTTTATGACTCGATGAAATATAAACTGTCACATCACCGTTATTATCTACACAGAAACTAATTAATCATTTAATTATTCCTTGACACCCTTGACACCTTGACACCCTTGACCCTTGACACCCTTGACACCCTTGACACTCTTGGCCCTTGACACCCTTGACTCCCTTGACACCCTTGAAAACCTTGATACCCTTGACACCCTTGACAACCTTGACACTCTTGGCCCTTGACACCCTTGACTCCCTTGACACCCTTGAAAACCTTGATACCCTTGACACCCTTGACAACCTTGACACCCTTGACACCCTTGACATTCTTAACACCCTTCACATTCTTAACACCCTGACACCCTTGACACCCTTGACACCTTGACACCCTTGACACCCTCGACACCTTGACACCCTTTAGACTAGACTGGAATTAATAATTTAATTATTCCTTGACACCTTGACACCCTTGACACCTTGACACTCTTGACACCCTTGACACCTTGACACCCTTGACACCCTCGACACCTTGACACCCTTTACACTGGACACGCTTGACACCCTTGATACCCTTGACGCCCTTGACACCTTGACACCCTTGACACCCTTGACACCTTTGACACCCTTGACACCTTGACACCCTTGACACCCTCAAAAATAAAATTTTATTACAATTCCTTCACTAATTTTTTTATTTTCTATTGATTAGAAATTAAACAATTTCCCAAATTTCCCAAATTTCCCAAATCTTCCAAATTTCCCAAATCAAATTTTTCAAAATTTCCCAAATTTCACAAATTGCCCAAATTACCCAAAATTTCCCAAATTTCGCAAATTTCCCAAATTTCCCAAAATTCCCAAATCTCCCGAATTTCCCAACACCCTTAAATTTTAATTAATGACTTTTAAAAGAATGTAATATGTTTTTATTTCCACATTACGAAGTTTCACTTCTTCCGCGCGGAGGGATTCCACGCACAACTTTTTCTTTTACCCTGTCTTAAGATACAGAGTGATGAAAAATCAAAAAATTGCTCGACCCTGGTGTATTGAAATGGTTCTACAGTCAAAACTACTGAACTGATTTTAATGTTATATAGCTCAAAATGTAGGTATTTAACAGAGCTTATCAAAATTTTAACTCACATTATATGACCTTGAACACTTTCCTTTAGAAAAATAACGGTAGAAAATTCAAATTCGATTTTCTAGAAATGCGTATTTTTTAAAATTTTGAATTTTTAATATGTGAAAGGTACTAATGTTACTAACATTTTATAAAAAATTCAGGAAGGGAAAATTGTTTGTTTTTCGTTTAATGTTTTTTGTTTAATGTTTTGAGCTATATAAAATTAAAATCAGTCCAGTAGTTTTGACTGTAGAGCCATTTCAATACACCAGAGTAGAGTAATTTCTTCATTTTTCAACACCCTGTATCTTAAGACAGGGTTAAAAAATAAAACTAAAAACGCAGAAAAATATTTTTTTATTGATGTCAACGAATTCCAATACCTAAATATACAAAATTAAAACCTCATTTCCAGACCTTGCTGATGTCACGTGTTTTTCACCTATAGTTAAATTCGCAAGGTCTGAATTTATTACGTAATTTATTAAGGATATTTGTAATCAAATATTGGTTAAAAATTGTATTGATGCTAAGTATATAATTAGGCTAGGCTTTATAATTAGGTATATAGGCTTTATAATTTTATGCAAATTTAAATTTGAAGAATATATCATTTTTTGACCATGACAACCACCAAATTTCGCACCAAAAAATAGGTTGCTTTAATTTATAAAAATTGTATTTTAATGTTTGCAAGTGTTGGTTTGTATTTGTTTAAATTTATGAGAATAACAAATTTTTGGCATTTCTTTCAAAAACTGTTGCGCGGTACTAATGCGTTTGAGTTCGTCCAAATTTATGTTCTAGCTGTCCTTGCTTTCGTTCGTCCATTTACTACTAGTGAGATTATTAAATAAAAATTAATCTTTGTGTCGCTACGCAAGACGTCCGTTTTTTCGAGTTTTATTTAATATTTCGTTTGCAACATGAACTCGGACTAATAAAAGTTTTGATAGTCGAATAATCATTGCCGTGGTGGCGGAATTGATAAGCATATCTGTCGTCACAGGAACTTAATGACGGCACTAATATAGAAGGTTCGAACTACCTTGAGTCTAATTTTCTACAACTTACCCACATTCTAATTAATTCGCTAAAGAAGTCTAAAAAAGATTTGCTATCCATTGTTGGGGAGGAAATTAGCTGCCCATAAGTGACTTATTTTGGCAGAAAAGCTGAAAGAAAAAACCCATATCAATCTTCTCGGTTGTTGCTAAAATATTTGAGAAATACATGAATTTAATATTATGAGCTTCTTAAGTCGTCAAAAATAATATGAAACACAATACGGCTTCCGTAAAGAGTTAATCGTCCTTGCATGGAATATTGTTCTCACATATGGAGTGCAGCATACATATAAGTAATTTGAAGTGACTTGATTCTATGCAGGATGGAGTAGTTAAATTGATTGGTGATTCAAATCTTACTAATGAGCTTAATTCCCTGTATGTCGATGATTTGACGGTATTTTCCGAATACATATGGATCGACGGGCGTCTGCTTCGATCAAATTGATTGAGCTTGAGCCTGCAAACTTTGCACGTTACACCAGAGTTTCAATAACAGCACATATTTTACGGTTCGAGTAATAAGATGTAGAAATATCGCTTTTCAAAATTAATTTTCTTACCAGTGTATCTGCGATGATAAATTTTATCCTCAAATTTTATCCTCCTTTAAAGTTAGCGTTCAAAAAATGCTCAAAGAAAATTGATCAATACTCACAAACCTTTGTTACTTCGGTCTGAAAGACCTAAGTTTTACATTCATGAGCTTAAAGTAAAATTTTTACCCCCACTTTTTTTGACATTTCTCGACGTTTTAGGACCTCCTGATTCTAAAAAGCGAAAAAAAAAAAATGTATGTCTGTCTGTCGGCCGGCCGCCGTCATTACCTACATTGCAGGGAAAATGGCTGGAGCGATTTCAAAAATTTTTTTTTCTAAAAATAGGTATTTACAAGATGCAGGTCCGAAAGGACGCTGTGTTCGATAACTGTACCGAAAGTGTGTCAAAAAAATCATTATGTGTGTCAAAAATAGCAAATTTTCATATTTTTGGCTTAAAGAACGTTCATTTTAAGTGATTACGAGTAGGAACATTAAATTTGGGGGAATCTTGATGGTCGGGATTGGTATGTGAGATCAAAAACTAGATTATTGCATTATAAGTTTGTCAAAATAATGTTGTCAAGTGTGTCAAAAGAAAGATTTTTATTTATTTTAATACCCAATTTTTTGGAAAAAAAATTGTTTGTTTGAATTGAAATTTTATTATTATTATTGAGAATTATGGCATTATAAGTTTGTCAAAAAAATGTTGTCAAGTGTGTCAAAAAATGTCAAATCATTTATTTTTTAGCCAATTTTTTGGAAAAAAATGTAGCTGTTTTTATGACGTAAATGTAATTGAAAATGAAATTGAACATGGAAATTTTTGAATTTGTTATAGTTTTTGAAATATTTTTGGAATTTTGAAAAAGTTTGTATTTTTGATTTTGTAATAATTTTTGCAATATTTTTAGAATTTGGGCAAAAGTTTTAATTTTTGATTTTGTAAGAATTTTTGAAATATTTTTAGAATTTTGAAAAATTTTTAATTTTTGATTTTATTATAATTTTTGGAATTTTGAAAAAAGTTTTAATTTTTGATTTTGTAATAATTTTTGCAATATTTTTAGAATTTTGGAAAAGTTCGAATTTTTAAGAATTTTTGGCATATTATCGGAATTTAGAAAAAGTTTAAATATTTGATTTCATTCTAATTTTTAGAATATTTTTGGAATTTTGAAAAAGTTTGATTTTATTTAATTTAACAATATTTTTGGAATTTTGATTACAATTTTCCGGCAACGTATTGATGTTTCGTGTTAGTTTTGTAATAAGTTTTTAAACAGATATAAAAAATACTTGTACTTTAACAAAGAGTTATGTTTGATATACATCGCTGCCCAAAACTAAAAACCATGTCCTCATAAAAGTTTTTTACCGAAAACTATATCAAAATCCTTAACCCAGACCGAAGTCTTGATATCTCAGAGCTGTGAGATTTCAGCCCATCCATATTTTCCTAATAAGCATTGTATCTTGTAAAATTCAGAGACGTTAATTTATAATTTGTTATCACTATATACATAGACTATACATTGTCTAAGTTTAAATTAAAAAAATGCTGAAAAATTATCGGTTTGGGGAGGGTCCAGACCCGAACCCCTCCCCCCTTGTGTGCGCCCCTGAATTCTATATGTGAAGGATAGTGGGTCACATAATCAAGGATTATGCCACTAGCTGGATTGTTAAAGATGTAAAATTGTTTCGCAAAAACAATGTTCAGAGTCCTCTAAAACCAAAGAAAAAAATGACCTTCATCATTAAAAGCTCCAACGAGACTTCTTTATTAAATTTTTTTATTGATTCATTTATTCAGTTTAATTAGTATTCTCAACATTTACAGTTGGTATTTATATGAATAAAAACAGAATACTAAGCCTCAACCTGACATAACATACGAATCCCAGCATTAAAACTACATTGTACTATTAAAAATCTAAAGGTTTTAATTAAATCAACCACAATTCAAATAATTTTTTTTTTGCTTTTTGTAACTAAATGCAAATTTATAATAGCCTTAATTGCAATCTATAGTCGTTTTGTAAATATTCCATTACTTAGTCTGAGGTTTGAAAAAAAAAGTTTAAAATTAGAAAACGTATATAAATTTTAATATAATAATTTCTAATACCATGTTGGTAAATTTTGTTTTAAACTTGGTTTCTTTTAATCCATAGAATTTTTTTTCGAAAGAGATTACAATGTGGCTTTTTTGTAAGAATATTGTGGTTAATTTAATACAAAATTCGGTTTGTTAGTAACAAAAACTACAAAATTGTAATTGATAAACTTTTCAATATTTTAATTTTTTTTTACAAGAGTTAGCGGTTTGGAAACAAACATGTTAGGAGTTGTGTATTGTAGAAGAACTACTAACCCAAAATACAAAAAAAAAATTTAATTAAACATTACAATTAATAAAATATAATAGAAAAACTTATATCTCATATTCCAATTCATCAAAAGTAAACTTTTTAATTTATTTTTAAAAAGCAATCTGCTTCTGAACAAACAAACCAAAAAAAAAAACATCTAAAAGTGGCAATCAAAACCAAAAACCACAAAACGAAATTTTTCCAATTTACTTTTCTTTTTTTTATTTAAACCCATATTGGTTTAGATAAAAAAAAAATCTTATTTGTTAGACCATAGAAACTAAAGAGAAACATAATAAAACTTATTGCAAAAAATGAAATCACCTCGTTCTACCATAAAATAAAAGGAAAACAAAGAAAAGCAAGAAAAATTACTGGAAAAACAGAATAAATGTATTACAGTCAGATATAAAATAACAGAATTTAGTTCATTGATTCTTGTAGCCCACAACAACTTAAGAAAAAGCAAAGTATTGGGCCTGATACAAAATGTGATGGTTTGAAATTTCAAATTTTTTTATGGGTACACATATTGTTATATACTAAAATTTATAAGTAACAATAAAAACCGTACTATCGTTAAAGTAAATTGAAACCGTTTGCAAATCAAAAAATACAAGCATCAACGAAAAAGTTTTTGAAAATTTAATCTCATATTTTATTTAACAGAACCTTCGTTTTTATATTTGTGTATATTAAACGACGGAACTAAATAACTCTTTGATTGACAATTTTATATAATTGAAATTAAAACGGCCACATTGGATTTCAAAATAGAGTGAATCATAATTTTTTGTATTTCTTTCATCTCTGTCAGTCTCAACCGATCACCATAACTAAGTCTTAGCGTGCATACAAATTTGTTTAATTGTTTTTTTTTGCTGTTGGTTTTACTTTCTGACAAACCAAATTTTCTTCCCATAGTTGAGTTTATAAAAAATGTAGCATCAAATTTATCTTTTTAATGGATGACATTGAAGGTGTAACCCAATATTTTATGCCAGTTGATATAAATTTTTTGTTTTTGATTATAATTTTAGAATTTGAGAAAAAAAGATATATATAGACCATTTTACCGCTGTCACCAATTGGTTAAACTTATAAAACATTTTTAGTTCCAAATTTCAGATAAAAAAATTAACAAAAAAAAGATAAATTCAGCTTAGCAATTAAGTACCGTAATTTAAAAAACCACCCCCAACCATTAAATAAATCTAAAAATAAAATTATTTCTTAATATGTATATTTTATTGATGCCAAACTATGTATTGTACTTTTACACTTTTACATAAAACAAATTAAAACAATACATCTTTTCCATCCCAATGATCACAATTGGCTTGTGCACGTTCCGTTAAACATACTCCTAAGTTTTTAGAAAATTCACATTTATCACTAATATGATTATACTCAAGAATATGAAAACATTCTCGTATAGAATCGATCATAAAATCTCGTAACTCATATCTATCTTGAAGATTTTTCACAAGAAAATTGATAATTTTATTTTTATCAGGAAGCTCTTTATTGTTGATCTGAAATTAAAAATAAAATAAAATAAAATATAGACACATTAAAATATTGAAAACTTATTAGTCTTACCATTTTCATTTCTTTAAAAAAACAATGAACAAAACAATCGGTCTTTAGTTTACGTAAAGTTTCATTATTATTACCATTTTCATCTCGACGTTGGTTCCATTCATTACTGTTTTGTTGTCGTTTGACCCTTAACATCTGTTTTCCGTTGTTATTATTATAATTGTGATAAATCATTTCATCACTTTCGTATTCATTTGAGTAATCATTATTGTTCTTTTGGTTATCATTAAAATTCCGATTACCCATTTTATTATTTTTCTCACTACTACTGTTGTTATGTCGTAAACACTTTTGATATATTTGTTTGAAATTTTCATCGTTTTCGTTATTATTTCGAACATCACATTTTAAAAAATAACCAAATTTGAATGAAATTGTAATTATCATAAATAAAATTAATATTATTTTCATTGTTAATAAATTAGCTTATTTATTAAGAGTTTAAATTAATAATAATAGATTTTTCTAAATTGTTATTATATTTATTTAGAAAAATATCAATTCATATACAATCATTGGATTTGATATGTGTCAGCTAATATGACATTAAATTGTAAAAAGTTTGAGTTGTATTTCATGAGTTATTTAGATAATGTAAAAAGTTACAATAAACTGTTACTGACAGCGGAAGGAAATGCTTAATGGAAATATTGGCTTTTGTATTTTTGAATCGTTAAAAACTATGTAAATGTCGAATAATTTCAATGATGTATTTTTCTAAATATTCTTTAATACTGAAGGCTGAAGGAATGAAGCTAGGTATTAAATACGTATTGTCTAGATCTCTAAAAATCATAAAGATAAAACAAAGCAGAAGCAACTAAAAATTAAGCCTCTTTCGTATTTCCGTAGCCTGCATTTTTTTAATATTGGCGATCATTTGCCTAAATAATTTGTATCTGGTATCTGGTATCTGGTATCTGGTATCTGGTATCTAGTATCTGGTATCTAGTATCTGGTATCTGGTATCTGGTATCTGGTATCTAGTATCTGGTATCTGGTATCTGGTATTTGGTATCTGGTATCTGGTATCTGGTATCTGGTGTCTGGTATCTCGTATCTGGTATCTGGTATCTGGTATCTGGTATCTGGTATCTGGTATCTGGTATCTGGTATCTGGTATCTGGTATCTGGTATCTGGTATCTGGTATCTGGTATCTGGTATCTGGTATCTGGTATCTGGTATCTGGTATCTGGTATCTGGTATCTGGTATTTGGTATCTGGTATCTGGTATCTGGTATTTGGTATCTGGTACCTGGTATCTGGTATCTGGTATCTGGTATCTGGTATCTGGTATCTGGTATCTGGTATCCGGTATCTGGTCTCTGGTATCTGGTTTCTGGTATCTGGTATCTGCTTTCTGAGATATGGTATCTGGTTTCTGGTATCTGGTATCTGGTATCTGGTATCTGGTATCTGGTATCTGGTATCTGGTATCTGGCATCTGGTATGTGGTATACGTTATCGGGTATCTGGTATCTGGTATCTGGTATCTGGTATTTGGTTTCTGATATCTGGTATCTGGTTTCTGATATCTGGTATCCGGTATCTGGTATCTGGTATCTGGTATCTGGTATCTGGTATCTGGTATCTGGTATCTGGTATCTGGTATCTGGTATCTGGTATCTGGTATCTGGTATCTGGTATCTGGTATCTGGTATCTGGTATCTGGTATCAGGTATCAGGTATCTGGTATCTGGTTTCTGATATCTGGTATCTGGTATCTGGTATCTAGTATCGGGTATCTGGTATCTGGTATCTGCTATCTGGTATCTGGTATCTGGTATCTGGTATCTGGTATCTGGTATCTGGTATCTGGTATTTGGTATCTGGTATCTGGTATCTGGTATATGGTATCTGGTATCTGGTTTCTGGTATCTGGTATTTGGTATCTGGTATATAGTATCTGGTTTCTGGTATCCGGTATCTGGTATCTGGTATCTGGTATCTGGTATCTGGTATCTGGTATCTGGTATCTGGTATCTGCTTTCTGGTATCTGGTATCTGATATCTGGTATCTGGTATCTGGTATGTTTTATCTGGTACTTGGTATCTGGTTTCTGGTATCTGGTATCTGGGATCTGGTATCTGGTATCTGGTATCTGGTATCTGGTAGCTGGTATTTTGTATCTGGTATTTGTTATCTGGTATCTGGTGTCTGGTATCTGGTATCTGGTATCTGGTATCAGGGGCCTTATTTCCGAACACATAAATTCCATCACAATATTGTAAATTCACACAATATAGTAGGCAATGAGAATTGAATAGACAGAAAATTTTTGAGCTCCGAAAAATTTATTTAAATAAATCATATAAATAGTTTTAATATATATCAAATTGTATTATAATCATCTGCTAAGCACATTATACTAAAGATGATGACAGTGCTACTCGAACTGCAAGTCTCAAGGCCCTCCAATAAAAAAATTAAAAAAAAAAAAAAGATGACAACAAGAAAAAGTTTTCTCACTGCAAATTCCACTAATTCAAAGATTGAAAGTAAATCGAATTTGGATGATGAAAAACTGAAGCAATTGGATGAAAAATTCCAGTTACTCGAAAGTGAGACTTTAAAGAAATTGGATCAGTCAATTGCTTTGTGGGCTGAAGATCAACGTAATACAATTTCTAATCATTTCTCGAATCTGAAGAAAGCTTTCTTGGAAGAAATTAACCAAGAAGTTTCGATTCTCAAAAAAAAGGTTGTTACCCTTGAAAACAAAATCAATTCCTTTGAAGATAAAGATAGTTTAAAGAATGATTTTAATAATAACCGGACAAAACTGGTCATCAATGGAATCCCCAAAAATATCAATGATTCAAATGAAATTATCGTGTCTAAGATTTCAAGTGGTGCTTGTAAAATTCAGATTCAAAGTTTAACAATAGAGAATCACTTTGATCATTAAACTTGGTTCGATAAGCTCTGACTCTTAGAGGATTTTCACCAAGAGTCAGAGCTTATCGAACCACGTTTAATGATCAAATGATCTCTATTGTTAAACTTTGAATCTGAATTTAACAAGGATGAATTCTTCTTCAACTATATGAAAGTTGCAAACCGTCTAACCGTTGAAAAAATCTTTAACGAACCAGGAAATTTCAATAGGATCTTTATTCAATTTGCGATGTCCAAAAATCAATTTGCACTTTTCAAAGAGGCCATGAAACTTAAAAAGGAACGAAAAATCAGAAATGACAAAGTTGGACAAATTGGTCTTGATGTTACTTTTAACAATGACAGAAAAGCTAGTTTCTCATCAATTAATGATCCAAATCATATGATTATCGTAAACAGAGTTTTATAGGAGCTCTCTTTTTCCGAAAATAATGTCAAAAAACAAATATATATGAAAAACAAACCTTTTTTATCTTCAATCTGGTGAGTGTTATGGCTTTCTTTTCTTTGCTTTTTTAATTTTGTTGTTTATTTCAGCACTATTTTCATTTCTGTGCCTTTGATTATGCCTTTTTCATGATATCTAAATGTTTGCCTCTCTTATTGAGGCTCTCAAAATTTAATTTCCCAGATTAATTCATTCAAACTTTCTTCCACAAAAGATGTGGATCTGATTCACTACCTCCTATATTTTTAAAGAATGTTGCGGAATCAATTTCCCAACCACTAGAAATAATATTTAATAAATCTCTAAAGGAAGGAGTATTCCCTAGTCAATGGAAAAGTGCAAAAATAACACCGATATTCAAGTCAGGTAACAATACAGATATTATGAATTACAGGCCAATATCCATCTTAAATAGTTGCAGCAAAGTGTTTGAGCGCTTAATTCATAACATTCTATTCGAACACACAAAAAACCAAATATCCAAATATCAGCATGGCTTTTTCAAAAAACGGTCAACAGTTACCAATCTGTTGGACTTTACTGAGTACGTTTATGATTCTTTGGAATCAGGGTTTGGAGTTGATATCATATATACTGACTTTGCTAAGGCCTTCGAAAAAGTTAATCATGACCTACTACTGCTTAAACTAAAACGTTATGGAATTGAGGATAGCATTAGGACGATGATACATGTAAAAGAAATATATTTCAGACATAAAAAATTTCGGATTTAATTTGTTGAGGGGCGGTAACATTTTTTAAATATCAAAAAAATATTTTTGACTGAAAGACAGAAAAAATATCTGTAAGATATAAAAACATAACCTAAAAAGATATTTTTTGCTTGACAGTTAAAACTGATTAACTGAAAAATTGATTTTAAAATTAACTTTTACCAATATAATCAATTAAATTAACTTAATTTGATGATTTAGCTACAATTAAAATTATTTGTTTACTTATTCATGTAGATTTATATTAGGCGATAATGGCAACAAAAAATAAAAATTTGGTCCAATGTGAAAATTCCTAAATCTATATGATTAAGTAAATAAATTATTTTAATTGTAATTCAATAATCAAATTAAGTTAATTGTAATTGATTATATTGGTAAAAGTTACTTTTAAAATCAATTTTTCAGTTAATCAGTTTTAACTGTCAAGCAAAAAATATCTCTTTTATTCGCCTACATATTAAAGTGTTACTTTATTACTGTGATTTGTGGCTTTAAAGTATCACTTTTCAACTATTTATTTTGTTGTCATAGCTACGTCCAAAAAAGTAAAAGCATTTGTATTTATTTAAATTCTATGAAAAATAAAAATTTTTATCAAAGCAACCCTCAAATTCAAAATTTCATTATCCAATTGAAATAGTTGTTATCATTTGTTGTCATAGCTACACAATGATTTGGAAAAAATAATAAATATTTTGTCAAAGGTTACTTGTTCCACATATTTTTATTTTAAAATTTATGAAAATTTATAATTTTATTTTAGAATAAACAACTTTTCTTAAAATATTTTGCTTGCGGCGAATAAAAAATAGTATATGATGCACGGACGTAAGCTATTTTGGACTTAATGTGGGTGCTAATCTCGGCTAGCGCCTCGATTTGCAAACTCCACATCCGTCCGAAATCTTTAGCTTTACGTCCTAGCATCATAATGTACTATTTTTATACTAAATTCAAAAATTATCTATTAGTCCAGTAACTTTATACATCACAGTATGCGTGAAATCCGGTAGTTCTAATTTTTTGCAGACTTGTTTATGATGTTGGCCTAATGAATAATCCAAGTTTTTGACCTCGATCGCCGAACGCAACTTTGTCAAAATTCGAAAAAATCGTTATTTTTTCAAATTTTGGCGATTATAACCCTAAAGGACTAGCTTTTTCTTTATACTTTTTTAAAACGGTTTTGAAGTAGACTAAATTTGCTACAATATGATACTAAAACTGTCTCTGTAGACCCAATAGTTTCCGAGATTAAGCAGTTCAAAGTTTGTCATTTTTTTCGAAATGCGCAATTTTCTGCAATTCTGAATGAATTTTCGAGTGACTAAAATAATATCTAAAAATATGGAGGGGATGAAATCTCACAGCTCTGAGATATCAAGACTTCGGTCTGGATTAAGGATTTTGATATAGTTTTCGGCAAAAAACTTTTATAAGGACATGGTTTTTAGTTTTGGGCAGCGATGTATATCAAACATAACTATTTGTCAAAGTACAAGTATGTTTTTATCTCTGTTTAGAAATTTATAACAAAACTAACATGAAACATCAATACGTTGCCGGAAAATTATAACAGATCATATATTAACATAATTTAGTGAAAAGATGACACACTCAGCAAACTGCTCAAAGACCTCTCCATTTTCGAGAAAATATTACAAAATCACAAATTCATATTTCTTTCTAAATTCCAAAAATATTAGAGAAATTAAATAAAATCAAACTTTTTTCAAAATTCCAAAAATATTCCAAAAATTAGAATAAAATCAAATATTGAAACTTTTTCTAAATTCCAATAATATTCCAAAAATTCTTAAAAATTCAAACTTTTCCAAAATTCTAAAAATATTGCAAAAATTATTACAAAATCGAATATTGAAATTTTTTTCAAAATTCCAAAAATTATAATAAAATCAAAAATTAAAAATTTTTCAAAATTCTAAAATATTCCAAAAATTCTTACAAAATCAACAATTAAAACTTTGGCCGAAATTCTAAAAATATTGCAAAAATTATTACAAAATCAAAAATACAAACTTTTTCAAAATTCCAAAAATATTTCAAAAACTATAACAAATTAAAAAATTTCCATGTCCAATTTCATTCTAAATTACATTTACGTCATTAAAACAGCTACATTTTTTTCCAAAAAATTGGCTAAAAAAATAAATGAAATCATTTTTTGACACACTTGACAACATTTTTTTGACAAACTTATAATGCAATAATCTAGTTTTTGATCTCACATACCAATCCCGACCATCAAGATTTCTCCAAATTAAATGTTCCTACTCGTAATCACTTAAAATTAACGTTTTTTAAGCCAAAAATATGAAAATTTGCTATTTTTGACACACATAATTATTTTTTTGACACACTTCTGGTACAGTTATCGAACACAGCGTCCTTTCGGACCTGTCACTTGTGAATACCTATTTTTAGAAAAAAAATTTTTGAAATCCCTCCAGCCGTTTTCCCTGCAGCGTAGGTAATGACGGACGGGCGGCCGGCCTACAGAGAGACATACATTTTTTTTTTTGCTTTTTTAGAATCAGGAGGTCCTAAAACGTCGAGAAATGTCAAAAAAAGTGGAGGTAAGAATTTCACTTTGAGCTCATGAATGTAATACTTAGGTCTTTCAGACCGAAGTAATATTGCTACATATTGCAAAATATTGCGAAGTTAAAAAAATGATAAACTTTGAAAGGCTCAATCTCGGAAACTATTGGGTCTACAGAGACAATTCTAGTATCATATTGTAGCAAATTTACTCTACTTTTTTTCAAAAACTAGTCCTTTAGGGCCAAAATCGCAAAAATTTGAAAGAATAACGATTTTTTCGATTTTTGAGGCTTAATCTCCTCGGAAACTATTGGGTTTACAGAGACAGTTCTGGTATCATATTGTAGCAAATCTAGTCTACTTTAAAACCATACTAAAAAAGTCCCTAAACGGGCTCTCTTGTTTTTTCTGACCACATGCCCATCATCACTACGTTGAAATGGGATGAAAATCAATTTATAAAGCGAGAAGGCCTTTCTCCAAAACTGAAATGGGTGGAAGAAAACAAATCCATGTTCTGTTCTATAAAAAGCTTGAAACTGGGTATGCGGTATATGGGAGACCTGCCTGAAAGTCCGGGTAAATCTTTGCAATGTCTAACTGAACAAATAAAATTAGCAGTGGGCATGCAATTACATCAATCCAAAAAGGGCCAGGAAACAAAAAAAGACCCATTACATCTGGCACGATGCGGAGTGTGAACCAGCTAGGAAAAAGCCATACAAATTACTCCATAGAGCAGCAAAACTGAATACTGAGGTGACAAAAGATTTATACCTAAAAGCAAATATAGATTACAAATATTTGTGCAGAACAAAGAAAAAAAGGTTTTACTCCATTCTATATGCATCATTGAATTATATAAGAAACGGTAAAGAGTTCTGGAGTACAGCAAAAACTTTGCGCCGTAAGGCTACTGCAGTTTGCTCGGTTGGGTCCCAGCTCTTGCTGGTTATTTTAAGTCACTACTTTCACCATAAAGGAATTGCACAACGGTATTAACAGTGGAACCATATATAGAAAATTATACACTTGATAGTGTAATAAAAATGGATGAACTACAAGATGTTCTAGGTAAATTGAAACTCAACAAAGCACCTAGAGCAGACAGAATACCATACGAGTTCGACAAAAATGCACCTTATAGCTTTCTATTATATTTTCTCTCATTTTATAATAGAACTTTTGAAACAAGAGAGATCCCATCGTCTTTTAAGGAATCACTCATTTTCCCAATTCATAAGAAGGGTGACAGCTCGATACCTGATAACTATAGAGGTATTTCTTTTATGGATTCGGTTACAAAAACTTTTTGCAGTATACTACTAGGTAGATTGGAAAAATGGGTAATGGAAAACAAAGTGCTCAACGAGTTTCAAGCTGGATTCAGAAAGGGGTATTCTACGTTTGATAATATATTTAATCTTAAAAGTATCGTAACCCTTCGACTACGTTCAAAGGGGCAGAAAATTTACACTTTTTTGTGGACTTCAAAACAGTTTTTGATACCATTTTAAGAGCATCCTAGTTCTATAAACTAAGCAGTGCCAATGTGTCGACAAAATTTTTAAGGGTATTAAGGAGTCTTTATGAAAATACAAAAGCAGCTGTTTGGAACGGCGTTGACCTATCAGAATGGTTTTCTATGGAAATGGGGGTAAAGCAGGGCTGTCTACTCAGTCCTCTACTGTTTGCTTTATTTCTAAACGACTTAGTTGACTCTCTGTGTGGAGGAATACTTATTGGTGATCTTCGAATTAAAGTCTTGATGTTTGCAGATGATATAGTGCTTCTGGCGCCAAGCCCCGAAGTATTGCAGAAGATGATAAATCGCCTGGAAGAGTATTGCAATATGTGGAACTTAATTATTAACCTGGGTAAATCGAAGATAATGATATTTAGCAATGGTGAAAGAAAGGAGCGATAGAAAACTGGTGGCTGAATGGCCAAACGATTGAAGTGGTAAATTCTTACAAATATCTTGGTATGATCTTGACCCCACAGTTTTCAATGAGTTCACACATTCACACTTGAATCAGCAATTAACCTCTGCCAAACAAGATCAATAATGTACGGATGCCAGATTTGGGGCTGGGAAGCCTATGACCAAGTGGAAAAATTGCAGAGGTTTTTTATTAAGAAAATTCTAGGACTGCCGAGGAACACACCAAACTACATGCTATTATTGGAAACGGATAGAAGTGAAATTTTTGTGCATACACTCAAACTACACTTCAAGTACATAGTAAACGTGTTGCAGCTACCAACAGAGACACTACCTTGATTTCTGGCTAATGAGATTATAAGAAATAACACATCCTGGTTTAGAGGCTGGCAAAGTCTAGCTACAATGCATCTGTGCACACTGCGTGAATCTGTAGGGGACATTTGCACACTAACAATTGAATTGAACAGTATTCTTGCAAAAGTGAGAACCCAATTTGTAATTTAGAACATGGAAAAATCCCGAGTTTCAAGAAATCATTATGCCTATAGCAACTTTGCTCTTAACCTGGATGAGCGTCATTATCTACTTACAACCATGGATGTACGGATGCAAAGTTGGATCTTTAAAATACGAGGAGATCTGATAAACCTCAATTACCGGCCTTGGCGATTGGACAATGCCCAAAACTGTCTTATACGCAATCTCAATGTACGTGAGGATGCTATCCACTTTGTTGCTATCTGTCCAGTTCTTGGAACAATCAGGAAACGGTACTTTGGGTACAATGCATTGTCTCGGCAGGATGTTTTTGATGTGCTAAATGGCTATAGAAACTGGAAGGATCTGTATAATTTTTGCCTGGAAGCCTGGAATTATAGAAACCAACTTATTAATGAGTTTAATTACTAACAAAACAAAAAAAAAAAGAAAGAAAAGAGAATGTCCAACTAACAGAGATTGAATCTACTAATGTTTACTAATGTTTATATACATATGAATGTCTATATGATATTCTTTTATTCATTTTTGCTGTACAAAATATTTAGGTATTAGAACCTTGAATTGTTTTAATTTGTTATTTTTTATACAAGCAAACAGACGGACCGCTGGTCCATTGTTTTTTTTGGTAGTTAAGCTTAAATAGAACATTTTGTTTGTAAATTTTATGAAAAAACAAAAAATAAAGCTTATTATTATTATTAATTAATAAGTATAAAGAAAAAACTAGTCCTTTAGGGTTATAATCGCCAAAATTTGAAAAAATAACAATTTTTTCCCGGTTTTTTCGATTTTTGACAAAGTTGCGTTCGGCGCTCAAGGTCACAAACTTGGATTATTCATTAGCCCTACATCATAAACAAGTCTGCAAAAGATCAGAACTACCGGATTTGACGCATACTACCCCATACTCTCAGGCGACAAAGTTACTGGACTATTTAGGTGTGTTTTTTTTCTACATCGGAGGGATCGGAGCGATAAAATAAAATCTGTATCAAATATATCGTATAATTTTTTCCTCCGATAGCTAACTGTCAGATATGAAATACATTCTCTGAGTTCTTTCCGCCAAAAAAAATAAAAAAAAATTTATTAAATAAATTTAAATTTTATTAAAAAATTTATTTTTATTTGTTTTTAATCGAAACTTTACCTACAATTTTTAAAATTTATACTTTAAACGATGACTTCCAGTCGGTAAAAAAAAATATCTCTTGTATCTGTAAAAGTTTTCAGAGAGAAAATATATGATCTGAGATATATCCGAGAATGAAAAAAAAACAGATAATTTTTTTGACATTTAAAATATCTCTCCGATCTTCTCCGATATAGAAAAAAAAACACACTCTATATGTATCCAGGAAACCTATCAAATGTTTTATTAATATTAAATTGAAGCTAAGCCGCCTTTACACTATTGCAGAATTGTGCAATGAACTGAATGTGCAATGACTGCAATGAGCAATGAAACAATGAAACAAACTCATCGAAAAAAAAAGACACGCATCTCCAAAAGGCAATTACTGCTGCCGAAAGATTGGCAGTGACCCTCCGTTTTCTGACCACCGGTGATTCATACAGTACTCTCATGCACCTTTTTTAAATGTCCAAAGTGTCCATTCAGCATATAATTGAGGAAATATGCGATGCGATTAGGGTATCCAATGTCGAGTACCCGGGTACCCGGGTAGTTTTGGCTTTTTCAACATTCTTGACTACCCGGGTATCTCGATTAACTACCCGGGTAATTTGATCGACTATAGAATTTTTATTTCCAACAAGCAATCAAAAGATTTCTAAGCTTGAATTAATATATTGATTGGGACGTAGAGCCTAGTACCTTTTAAGAATTAATAGGACCAGGGTCTTAAGAGGACTCTATGTGCTGTTGTGACTCATATTGTAAGTTCTATTACACAACACATTTTATTAAAAAAAGTACCAGTCAAAAGTAAATTCATGCAATTCATGTCGAATGAACAGCATTTGAGCAATAAGCTAGCTTTTATTCTTTTTAACCAATATCTTGTACCTGTGGGTCTGATATTGTAAGGAAATATATAATATGTTGTTTCGGATGTTGAAGGGAATGATAAAAATGATCATGCAGAAGATGTTGGTAGACAAAACTATATGGAATTATCGTTAATGAGAATTCTTTCCTCCCAGACACCTGAAAACAGTAGCTCAAATTTGTATGATAAATAGAATAAAAGAACTACCAATGTTGGTGGTGGTCTTGTTGATGATTGGCCATTGGAGCAATTTCTTAAGAGCTTCTTTACATGAAACAAAAACATATCTTAAAAAGAAGTTATAGTATTTTATTTTGGTTCTAACCTAAATCTGATAACATCCTATAACATATAAAAAAAAAAAAATAATTCAATTATTTATAATACAAATTTCCCAAAATTAATTTTTCCATTAAACAAGCTTCAAATTGTGTCATCCCAGGGTCAAAATATTCCTAACATTCAGATAACATGGTGGTGCTTTGGGGTTTTCGAACATCAGAAGGTTGAAATTGTGCGAATTTGAAAATACTCAAGCCGATGCATTTAAGTAAAATTATCGGGTGATCGACATCTTTCGGAAGCCTGGTAAAAAATTGGTTGGTGCAACACATTTCAAAATAAGATTTAATTTAAAACGCTTCTACTATTAAATGTGAAAAATTTCGCACTTTTCATGTTTTTACCCGCTTTCCCGTTTTATATGAAATATAAGCAAAACAAAAAAGTGTACAATTTGTCTGTCTGTCGGCCGTCCGGCCGTCCGACCGTCACAACCTACGAAATCTAGAAAACCGCTGGACAGATTTCAAAAACTTTTTCCCTAAAAAGAGGTTTACTCAATGGAAAGAGCCGAAAGGACGATGTGTTCGGTAAATGTACCGGAAGTGTGTCAAAAAAATCGTCAAGTGTGTCAAAACAAGGAAATTTGCATATTTTTTGATTAAAAAACGTTCATTTTAAGTGATTACAAGTAGGAACATTGAATTTTTTGAATTTGTTATAGTTTTTGAAATATTTTTGGAATTTTGAAAAAAGGATGTATTTTTGACTTTGTAATAATTTTTGCAATATTTTTGGAATTTTGAAAAATTTAAAATTTTTGATTTTATTATAATTTTTAGAATTTTGAAAAAAGTTTCAATTTTTGATTTTGTAATAATTTTTGGAATATTTTTAGTTATGGAAAAAGTTTGAATTTTTAAGAATTTTTGGAATATTAGTAGCATGTAGAAAAAGTTTAAATGTTTCATTTTATTCCAATTTTTGGAATGTTTTTAGAATTTAAAAAAAAAAAATTTTTAATTTCATATATATTTTTAGAATTTTGAAAAAAGTATCAATTTTTGAATTTTTTAGAATTTTTGGAATATTATTAGAATTTAGAAAAAGTTTAAATATTCGATTTTATTCTAATTCGGAATATTTGGAATTTTGAAAAAGTTTCATTTTTTGATTTTGTATAATTATTGCAATATTTTCAGAATTTTTGAAAGAAGTTTAATCTTTGATTTTGTAATATTTTTAGAAAGTTTTTAGGATTTTGGAAAAACTTTGATTCCATTTAATTTTTACAATATTTTTGGAATTTTGAAAGAAATATGAATTTGTGATTTTGTAATATTTTCTCTACAATAAATAGAGAGGTTTTTAAGTAGTTTGCTTAGTGTAACTATAAACCATGTCCGCCTAAAAGTTTTTTGCCGAAAACTATATCAAAATCCTTAACCCAGGCCGAAGTCTTAATATCTCAGAGCTGTGAGATTTCAGCCCATCCATATTTTTCTTTTACTTAATGTCGATCGAATGACATCATTTCGAACTCCATATCAAATCACAGCAAACATCTGAACTTCATCGAATCAACCAATGGGCATGTAATATTTAAATTAGAAAAATTAGTAAAAATAGTAAGCAAAACACTCTTAAAACTAGAAATCACAAACACTTTCTGTAAACTAAATTTGATAGAACAGGAACACCGCACATTAATAGTACATTATGATGCTAGGACGTAAAGCTAAAGATTTTTGACGGATGTGGAGTTTCCAAATCGAGGCGCTAGCCGAGATTTGCACTCACATTAAGTCCAAAATAGCTAACGTCCGTGCATCATATACCATTTTTTATTCGCCGCAAGCAAAATATTTTAAGAAAATTGGTTTATTCCAAATTAAAATTATAAATTTTCATAAATTTTGAAATAAAAATATGTGGAACAAGTTACCTTTGACAAAATATTTATTATTTTTTCCAAATTATTGTGTAGCTATGACAACAAATGATAACAACTATTTTAATTGGATAATGAAATTTTGAATTTGACGGTTGCTTTGATAAAAATTTTTATTTTTCATAGAATTTAAACAAATACAAATGCTTTTTACTTTTTTGGACGTAGCTATGACAACAAAATAAATAGTTGAAAAGTGATACTTTAAAGCCGCAAATCACAGTAATAAAGTAACACTTTAATATGTAGGCGAATAAAAAGTAAATTTTTCAAACAGAAATACACCAACCAACGCTTATTCTTTTCAATACACAAACTGTCATGCAGTAGTACCATTTCAAACAAGCTGAAACGAAGGACTTTTCACTAATAGAACAGATATCTAAGGTATCTATTTATCCAAGGGTTTCATTTAATTTGCAATTATAAACGAATGAATGGACGAAAACGCGGACTAATGCACGAGAAAGATCTCTAATGACACTCTAATAATTTAATTTTTAACTAGCACTATCCACAAAGTAATAATTTAATAATAATTTAAGACGAACCATTAAAGAACAAAAAAATTATATTAAAATACATTAAGCTTACATTAATCTGTTGTTTGAATGTTGATCCGGTTTAAACGTTTACTTTAAATCCTGTTCGATAAAGAATCATGTACCATTTCTAACGATAATCCATCTAATAGTTGAACAACAAGATTGAATCCCAAAATGAAACCAATTAGCATGCAGGACCATATAAAATAACAAAACGCCACACTTCTTGTCGTTTATCTGGGCGACACATAGATAATAAATTATTGGAACTAAACAGCTGGATTTGCTTGTCCCGACGTTAATGCATGGTATGAAAAAAATCCCAATTCTGTATGCCTCGACTTCAAATTTTATTATTTCAGAGTAGGTTCCACTTACATATCCATAATTCAAATTGCGTACATTATATGGAAAATCGTGAATTGCTTTCACGCTTTCCACCGACCACAATATTAACATTTATTAAACATATATATATGTGCCACAACATATTATTACGTTCCGATGTCAGTCAACGAACATAGCTTTAATTTATTAAAATAAAAACAATTCATAACACATCTTTAGTTAATTTTCATCTTTTTTTATTTTATTCTCAATTAATGAATAGCAAATTTTAATTTAAATAATACACAAAACAAATAATTTATTTTATAATTTTAAAATTTTGTTAGAACACTTGTGGCACGATAACATTTTCGTTTTATTCAAATTTACATAATTTATGTT
>OY856187.1:410243037-410401335 GCA_963693315.1 Diogma glabrata | reverse complement strand
ATTAAACTTTTTTTTAAAATTCGATGGTAAAACAAGTAAAAAGAAAAAGAGACAGTGAATTTTATTTTATTGTACCATCAATTGTAAATTTATAAACAATTAAATAAATTTTATTCAATTTCGATACATATTTAATTGTTTGATATTTTAAAAATGAAATGACCTACCATCATTGAATAAATATATAAGGAAGAATAATTACGTGTGGCTACACGAATATTTTTTGAAGTATGTAATTTGTATATCTGTGCGTTCTTCATCCATGACATTTGACATATTTCGTTTTGTATTTTAAAATAAAATGATAGCTTTTATCCGAAATTCTACTTTAAGATATTCAAATTAAACAAAATTTATAAAAATTAAAGTTTAAATTAATGTTTTACAAAACAATTATTAGTATTTGTGCAGTAGTTTATTCATAAAAATGAAGTGTTGCATTAAAATATGTACAAATAACCTTAAATACACTGAAATTTGATCATCGAATTTCATATCAATGATTAGAATATTTTGACTAATACTACGCATAAAAAGGATTTAGAATGATGTTTTAACAAAAACATAAAGTATTTGCTTTACATTTTCTAGTTTAATTTTACATATATTTTATTACCCTACATAAATGTAATTTTTCTTAATCCATCGTTGTCAAACCATATTTCAAACGTAATCACAGCCGAATATAAGGTGTTCTTAAAGTAATTCAATATGATTAAAATTTGTGTTGTATGGACAATTAAAAATATTTATATATGGAAATATAAGAGCAATTTCACGCAAGTTCAGCAAATTTTTGGGAAATTTTGACTTGACCCCTTTTAATTTTGATTATTTTTTGTTTATAGATAGTCTTTCATAAATAAAAAATACAAGTTCTCTTAGAATTTTTTTTTTCGACCAGGGGTCTTCACAGGGTGCCCCTCAATTTTTTGTTATTTTGTGATGTGAGTGCTTTTGACGAGCGAATTGTAGAAAAACTGCTAAATCGATTTTCATAAATAATATGTCGTTGAATGAGTATTAAAACAAAGTTTTTAAAAATGTTCACTGTTAATTTTTTGAAATAATTTTTAACGGTGTAACATAAGAAAAAAACGGTGTAATTGAAAAAAAGATGGCATAGCCTCTTTTTTTTTTTTAAACAAAATTGAAGCTTATTTTATATCTAACAACTTGTGAAAGTTTAGGACACGCGTTATTTTTTGTTTTAAAGATAAAATTCGTTGTGCATATGACTGTCGGGAATCAGTTTTTTTTGTTCTGAAGGAAAATTATAAAAATGGCGTTTAAACTAAGAGATTTTTTTATGTTAAATATCAAATATTTTATTATTAAATGAACTTTTTAAAAAGCAATTTCAGTCAAGTTCAGCAAAATTTTGCGACATTTTAATCGAAACACACTAATCGAAATTTCTTTGGCAAACTCGGTCGTTGATCTGGCAACAATCAATAGTCATGTTTTGGTTGAGTTAAAATTGAACATATTTCAGTCACCCCAATTGGAAACTTTCAGGCTATCATTTACATTTATGGCAGAGTCTCTCCGGGCGGGCTTTATTCGTTCATGCCTTTTCCCTTTTAAAGATAGGAAAACAAATGACTTGTACAGTGTACTATCATCTGCAAAATTATTTATTGGGTTGCTGGTGATTTTAATTTAAAAGTAAAAAATTAAAAAAAAAGTGATGACAAAACTAAACCTTGTGGTACATCAGCGTTAGTTAATTTAGACGCAGAAGAAAAGCCATCAATGGATACCGAAATGTATTGGTCGGTGAGAAAGTTTTGAATAAACTACGCAACTGCGGGGTTAAATCCGTACGCTACGCGCTTGCTGATCAGGTTTGCAGCCCGGATTTAATCAAATGCAAATTGACGACCAAATTGTAATTAAAGTGGAAAATATTATTCAACTTTGCCTTAAACAACAGAAAATTACTGATTATTTTTCAGTAAAAAAATTGTCCATCGCAGATTAATCTGAGTAGGCCAATATTCAGACATTCTCATCCGAAAATATTAACATACATTTGTCATATTAACATAATATTAACACATATTAACATACATTTGTCATTTATTTTAAAAGTGCCACAAGTGAATATATACAGCACCGAAGTTTTATACTCATTTCGGATATAAACGATCACAACAGTACTACAGTCCATCTTTTCATTACAAAACTTATTGAATTCATCAAAACGCATATAAATTCTAATATTACAAAAATAATTTATAACACTGACGGTGCACCTTCTCAATACAAAATAAACATAACCTAATTAACTTATGCCACCATAAATGACACTTTAAGGTTGATGCTGAATGGCATTTTCATGCTACCAGCCATGGAAAGGGACCTTGTGATGGAATTGGTGGTACACTGAAGCGTGCTGCACACCGTTATAGTATGGCGGGCGAAGATAATATTATTGATAAACCAAAAAAACTTTTCGAATGGGCTTTAAAATGGGAATCTACCATGAACTTTGGATACGCAGATAAAAATGAATATCAATTAACAAAAGAAAAATTACAAAATCGATATAAAAATGCGATTACTATAAGTGGAACTCAAAAATTTCATTCTTTTGTACCAGTAGATACTAAGACAATAAATGCAAAAATGTTTTCCAACTCAAAAGAAACTTTTGAATGTAAAATAAGTAAATAATTTTTAATAACTATATTTATTTTCTTTAACCTACATATATAATTTGTATGATATTTTAAAAAGTTTATTCAATAATAAAATATTTGTAATTTAATGTTGAAAAACAATCTTTTACTTTATGATTCCATAATAACATAATACGAACATAATACTTCTCCAGTCAAAAGTTACGGCTTTTTTGTTTGCAGTCAAGACTGTCAAATTATTTTTTATAAGAGTGACAAGTGATTACTAAAAGCGATAAATAAACATTTCATTTTTTATGCCATCTAATACAAAGAAAATAATTGCAGAAGTGCTTTCCTATTCAAAAGAAACTTCTGTTTGCAAAATAAGTAAATCATTTTTAACAATTGTATTTATTTTATTTATTGTACTACATATATAATTTTTATAATATTTTAAAAAGTTCATCTAATAATAAAATATTTGATATTTAACATAAAAAAAAATCTCTTAGCTTAAAACGCCATTTTTATAATTTTCCTTCAGAACAAAAAAAACTGATTCCCGACAGTCATATGCACAACGAATTTTATCTTTAAAACAAAAAATAACGCGTGTCCTAAACTTTCACAAGTTGTTAGATATAAAATAAGCTTCAATTTTGTTTAAAAAAAAAAAAAAAAAGAGGCTATGCCATCTTTTTATCAATTACACCGTTTTTTTCTTATGTTACACCGTTAAAAATTATTTCAAAAAATTAACAGTGTACATTTTTAAAAACTTTGTTCTAATACCTATTCAACGACATATCATTTATGAAAATCGATTCAGTAGTTTTTCTACAATCGCTCGTCAAAATCACTCACATCACAAAATAACAAAAAATTGAGGGGCACCCTGTGAAGACCCCTGGTCGAAAAAAAAATTCTAAGAGAACTTGTATTTTTTATTTATGAAAGACAATCTATAAACAAAAAATAATCAAAATTAAAAGGGGTCAAGTCAAAACGTTGTTGAATCTTCGTGAAATTGCTCATAAGGAAATATTTTATCCAAACATATTAGGCTTTTAAATTTATATGTAACATTTATTATTTCTTTTATTTGTTTTGAAAATATAAATATGCAAATTTTAAACAGTACCACCCAGCTAGAATGCAAACACTATCAAACTTCACCAATACTAAAAATTAGATGCTTCACTCAAAATGTCTAATTACTCTTCCTTAGATATTTATTCAATGCCTACCATGAAAGACATCAAAGTTCTAACTACTAAAACTAAAGAGAAGTGAGAAACCAAAAAGCAATCATAAAAAATACTAATTTTATTTACAATGGAAATTTCACTCAATTTAATCATAGTAGCCTCTGCCTTTTGCAATATTCGAGAGAGGAACATGAGCATTAATTTGAATATATTGTTTTTTGTATAATCAGAGCGGAAATGTTATTTTTGATTTTTTTATTTATAAAATAAATTCCAAAAAATTTATTTCACAATTCAATACTATCAAATAAATTTTTTCCAACATTTATATATAGGTTTATTTATGTTTTTTTCCGTAATTGTGTTAATAGAATAAAATAAACAGCTCTTAATTTTATTCTGTTGCTGCGTAAATGCTGTGGAACATAATAAAACAATTTATTTGATTGTAGTGAACTTAGAACAATTTCATTTTATTTCATAAAGAAATCAACAAAAACATTTTCGCTCTGATTATACAAAAAACAATAAATTCAAATAAATGCGTATGCTCTCGAATATAGAAAAACGCAAAGGCTACTATGATTAAATTAAATTGAATTTAAATTGTAAAAACAATTATTTTTTTCATGGTTGTTTTTTGGTTTCTCAATTCTCATTTATATTAGTAGTTAGAACTTTGATGTCTTTCATTGTAGGTCATTTCATTTTTAAAATATCAAACAATTAAATAAGTAATGAAATTGTATAAAATTTATAATAATTGTTCGGAATTAATAATACAAAAAACATAAAACAAAATTCATTGTTTTTTTTTGTTTAACTTGTTTTAATAATGAATTTTAAAATAATTTTATTTAAATTAATACATTTTACGCTGTTGGAAGGATCAAACGTTGTATTGGGTTCGTGTTTAAGGAAATTTTATTCTCTTGCAAATTTACAAATTTGTAAACTTTTGCTCGAAAAATAAAATGTATCATTAAATACCCAATAAAATACTAATACAATTGTGTTCCGCAGCAATCACGCAATAGATTAAAATTGAAAACTGTTTATTTTATTAAGACTAATAACGTACACACTGATGGTTGTAAAAAACAAAAATAAACCTTTATTTGTTGTTGGCGAATACATTTTTTTTTTCAAATACTCACACTTTTAATTTTTACTTCAAATTTGATGCTTTCCTTCGTATTAAAATTAAAAATAGATTATTTTTCTGAATGGTTTGTCCAATTATGCAAGTAATATTATTAAAATAAATAAAAAGAATGATGAAAAAGTACTAAGTAACTCTCTTTTTCTGCATATGGAATGGAAGAAAATATTAAAATCAACTCCATAGAAGTGAAATAAAAAAAATTAAAATTTTTCTCATACGAATGGGAACGGTAAAATATAAATTTGTGAAATGGTATTCACATTTGAATGTAAATAAATAAATTCATATTTATTTTAAACTATTTAATTCATGAAATGTTAGTATGCCATTTTTCATTCAAAATTTTTAATATGAATATTTGTTTTTATTTATATTTAGTTATATATTTTTTGTACCCGTAGATGAATGTATAACATTCGAAACGCGTCGAATAAATATTATGTACTTATTAAAGATTGTTTTGTAGAATTATTTTACAATAATTTATTAACATAAATTATTGATTTAATTTAAATCACATTTGAAAAGTGAAAAAAGCACTCGAATAAAATAAAATTGTAATTGGTAATAAACATAAAAAATTCGCGGACCATTAAACTTTTTCTGAGGACATCGATGGTCCGCGGACCAACGATTGAGAAACACTGTTCTATGTCGTTTGTAGTTTCCAAACATATTTTTTTTCCTTAAGTTCGGGTTCCAAGTTTACACTGCTAGGATTAACTGCTTAAGTCTAATTTCAGAACTACATTATACTTTATGGTTAACATGTTCGTTAAAATCAGTAATTGGTCGGCATATTGGCATTAGTACGCAGAATTGTCCGGTAACCGAGTGGTCGTCGAGTGATAAAACAGTTGAGTTTCAAAGAGTATTGATGATAAATTGGAGAAGTACTCTATGGGCTCATCACCTATATAAATAGTATTTTACTAAATTAAGTTTTCAGGTGAAACTCAACTAGAATATGAATTAAATAGAATGTTTGTGTTGCACTTATCTATGAATGCTGGATCTAAAGACTAAATTAGGAATTGTTCGATAAAACAAATTTCTTATCTTAATTGAAATTTCAAATTAAATATTCTTGTAGATAATACATAAATTACACAAACATTTTTAGAATAGAAAATGTTGTAATTTTGAATGGAATATTTTTCTTTGTTTATCAATTTCTTCTTTATAAATTTTTTTATACGATGAAGAAGATATAAGTAAATAACCTTACAAAAAATCAACTTGTCTCCAACGCAGTTACCTTCCCTCTTACTCGTACCAACCTCTACTCTCAGATTCAATTTTGGATTTCACAAACAAAAAATCGGTTTAATTAAAATCTATTTTTTTCTATTGTAGAATTAAATAAAAGACGATTGAAAATTGAATTTAATTCAGATTTGGAAAAGTGAAAAAACAAAATTGGCTACAAAGTTTTTCGTTTTTCTTACGAATATTAAAAGCACAACAAGTACGTGAGAGAAATAGAATAGTGAAAGTTTATGAACTTAAAAGGTAGTTCGATAAATATTTACTAAAATACGAACGTGTTTGAAGTTAATTTAAAAATTGAAATCTTAACTTTTCCAAAAGGTTAATTTACGTTGTAATAAATTGAAAGTTATTTATTGGTTTTGTGACAGTTTTATTGATATTATTTTTATCTTTAAATTTTTATTGAAGAGGAAGAACGATTTTAAAATTTTTATTTTCCTATTTAAAATAAGAGATTTTAATATAAAACAAAAATTTGTTTTTGTTATTTAAATTTTATAAAATTTCGTTTATTATTCTGATTTAGATTTTAATTTATAGATGAAGGAGTGCTAAAAAATTAGATTAGAAGGGAAGATTGAGTTTTTTTATAAGAATGTTGTCGTAATATAATGCACAAATAAGCCTTATATGTTGCAAAAATCAGGCTAGAAGGTAAACATTTTTGAAACCACACAGTTCACTAAAGTTTAACTGTTGACTACCAATATGTAAAAAATCGATAGTTGATGTCAATGAAATTTTCTCAAATGACGGTCTATAGCTGCTAGAATAGATCCCGTCTTAGAAGTTGAATTAGATGCTGACATTTAAGTTGATTAATATATTTAAGAATGTATGAATATTAATTTTTCTTATCATTCAATATCATTCAAAATATTACACCGATATTTGTCCATAAATTTGTAAGATTTCAATGTTTTTGAAGTGAAAACTTCTTTAGCCGCGTTATGCAATTTTGTATGAGGTAAAATTTATATATTCGCATTACCATGTTTTATTAGGCCAGTGTAAAAAAAAAACGTATTTTGTTTTATAGTCCGAGTTAATCACTTAGGTTATTGACCTCTAATGCTTTATGCACGTGTTAACGATAGGAAAGGAAAGTTTAAAGGTTGGTATTTAGGGATTTGGGATAGGACTGGAGCGATAGTGTTGATGTACTGCTGATTTAAAAGCTTGAGGATTGTAAGTAGCAGGGAAAACATTTTTTGGTAATCGATTCCACCAGTATACCGAACGTGGAAGGAAGGTGTTATTATAGCTAGATGTTCTCACATATGAGGCCTCCAAGGTTTGTTTATAGAAATGCAACGATTGTCTTGTGGCTCGTGACGATTTGCGTAATGGTGGTACTAATCTTTAACTTCTTTAGAGCATTTACTGTAGTAATATCTGTAGAATAGTGTAAGAGCTCCAACCACTCTTCTATGATGGAGAGAATCCATACCCGATGTTATCATTGGATCATCAATCAGTTTTAAAGCACGTCTGTGAACTCTGTCTACAAAATTTAAAGAGGTTTCAGGTGCTGCAGCCCATAAATGGGAGTCGAGTTCGAGGATTGGTCGTATATATGCCTTATAGATCGTAACAATCTCAGATGGAGAGAAAAAGCTTTTACAGCGTCGCAGGAAGCCAAGTTGTTGGGATCCCAATTTTGCAACAGAAAGAATATGATCATGCCATTTCAGTTTGTGATTGATATTAGTAGCTTAAGCGTAGGTGAGTTTATTATTGGTTGGCTGGAAAAACGTTGTATTGCAGCTATATAGTGAGGTTTTATGAGACAAAACACACGACTTCGCCTTCGTAGCATTAAATGTCACAAGATTCCGTTTACCCCAATCCAGGATTAATTCAAGATCTACATCCAAGGATTCAACCATTTTTCTACGATGAAAATTGGTGGTTAGACTAGATGGCTGTTTTTTAAATGAATAGGAGTGGAAGATAGTACTGTCGTCGGCAAAGCTATATATTGGGTAGGGGGTGATAGATAACAAATTGTTGATAAAAATCAGAAAAAGGGCTGGTGATAGAACCGAACCCTGGAGAACACCGGCTTGGATTGGGAATTTATCCGACATGGTACCATCCTGCACTACTCTGATAGATCTTTGGGATAAAAAATCTTCTAACCAACAGATCAAGGTCTTACAGACCCCAAATGAAATTAATTTATTAATTAATTTATCGCCTTGGATATGTCAAGGGAAATAATATGAGACTCACCAAAGTTATGAATTGTTTTACCCCAATTCTCCGTGAGGACTGACATGATGTCACCAGTAGACCGTGTTTTACGAAATCCATATTGGCGGTCGTGGAGAAGATTGTTGTTTTCGAGATATGCCATTAGTTTATAATTAATAATTTTTTCCATAACTTTAGCAAGTATCGAGGTTAATGCAATGGGACGATAGTTTGATGGGTCAGACTTGTTGTCCTTTTTCGGGACTGGTTGAACATTAGTCAGTTTCCACATTGATGGGTAAAGACCCGAGCTTAAGGACAAATGAAAAAGACTAATAAGTGGGTAGACCAGGGTATCCGCGCCACGTTTTAGTACAATAGGTGGTATTCCGTCCGGACCAGCAGATTTGCTAAAATCTAGATTAAGCAATGTTGACCGCAAAATTCTTGGACGAAAGTAAATTTTGTTCATTGATGATTGGATAGGTGGAATGTTAGGCGGATTTATACCGGAATCATCAACCACAGAGTTAGCAGCAAAACTTGCCGCAAGTAGATCTGCATTCGCTTTGATTTCCATTACAGGGTTTCCTTGGTTATCCATTAATGGTGGAATAGAAGATTTGATAAAGTTATTGCCAACCTCTCGGATAAAATTCCAGTATGACCGGCTGCCTTTTGTAGCGCGTAAAATTTTGCGCTTAGCATTGGAATTGAAAAGAAATTTAGCTTTATTAAATATACTATGACAGTTGTTTCTAGCCCTGATATACAGAGATCTGCTGCTGGGAGATTTATCACTCTGGTATTTGTCAAACGCCAACATTTTGTTGATTTTGGCCATAGAACATTCATCAGAAAACAAGGATTGGGCCCCTTTTTTCTTTTTCACAATACTGGTTGGAATAAAAATGTGCATACCTAGTAGAATCATGAATGTGATCAATGCAGTTGCTTGATTAACATTTTCATTCTGCAGAAACAAACGCCAATCGATTTCGTTGTAAAATTTATTGAGTTTCTGCCAATTACATCTATTGTAGTGCCAAACCTTTCGAGGAGCAGATGATTTTAGACTTGGCGCTCGAAAAAATAATAATCAAAATAGGCAGAAACTACACAGTGTCTGATCTACCAAGAGGAGCATCGACTGAGCAAGTATATTTACCGGAATGTGTTCTCATGAAAAGATCAAGAAGATTGGAAGAATGGCTTGCAATATTAGGAATATGGGTTGGCCTATCTACTAGTTGTGTAAGCTGATTAGAATCAGCCAAAAATTTAGCATATTGCCCTTTTAAAGATGTTTTGCTTGAAAAACGTAGCCAATCTTTGTGATGGACGTTAAAATCACCGACTAATATAATTTCTGCATTAGGTGCTGTAATGAAAATGACATCGATTGTGTCTGTAAGAGAATTAAATGCTTCCAGGGTTTGATTATGGTGGTAAGTAGGACTACGGTATAAGTAACACATATAGATGTCGTGTTTATTTACGACGATTTTGAGCCATATAAAGCAGAATTCAGAAATACTACTTGTTTCATTCTGAAATAGCTTTGTTTATGTATCATCATTTCGCACAAATATCATTACACCACGGTGGTCATAAAACGCAAATTCTGGAGAATAATTGTTACAGCTGAATCGTGCATTATCAATATTTGAAACTTGCGTTTCACCTAGCGCAAGTAGATGAGGTTTCTTTTGGTCGAGATTGTATTTGATGCTAAGGAAGTTTTTTGAGAGGCCCTGGATGTTGGTGGAATCGATTACAAAGTTGGAGTAAGAAGTGGACATTGTATATTAAAATTAATAATGGTTAAGTTAAAGATTAATAGAGAAAATAATAAAAGCCAAAAACCAAAAGGGACAAGATAGAGTAAACTCAACAATAAGCCGCAACGAAAAGATTGGCATAGGCCATACAAATTTTCGCGGTTTTGAGCGCTTTCACTATCCCACCGGCAATGGTAACAGACAGAAAAGAGAAATATATTATCATATGTTGATGATTGAAAGGAGTTTTATAAATCAATTGCTTGTACGGTATTTAAATTAAATAAGAGATATTAATTTACGCTTAATTGATGCAACAGAATTTAAATCAATGAAAATAAAAAGAGGGAAAAACGGGAAAGACTACTTTAATAAGAATCATGTGAATTCTGTGTTGTTGCATGTGTATATGTATAATAGGAGATGGACAAAAAGGAATCACGTTACAGTTTCACTTTTTATAGCATTAATTGATTTTAGGTTTTGTTCGAAATATTTTTAAGATTTGCTATTTTTAAACTTTAGATTTAAACTTTACACAAACACACATTTTAAAATACACGAAACACTTTTTAGGAATATCACTAAACTTTATAGTACAACATAAGGTTGTACTCGTCAAGAAATTTAATAAATTAATACAACATAAGGTTGTAACCCGTCAAGAAATAAAATAAACATAAAGCGACAAATAGATTAAAATTAAAATTTAATACGAACAACCGACAGGTACGGGTGGACAAAAGCAACTGATTCTGCTTATTAAATGATTAACAATTGAAATGTATGTGGAACTCTTCCCCTGTTCCAAATGCCAGTTTGGTGATTGATCCTACTTGTTGTGTTTCCGGCTTCGATCTTAGTCGTAAATAGTGGACCAGACTGAATCGTTTCAGAACAACACATGGCCGATGTAATTACTTGATGAACAAGTGGGACTTATATCCCTCACCTTTATGTATGTGTGGAGTTATTCAAACAACAAACCACATAGTGAATGAATGCCCCATATTCAAATTCAATGGTGGTATAAACACGTTAAATGAGGTTCCTGTAGAAGGCATTAATTATTTGAGAAATTTGGTTGTGGACTTGTGATTTTTGTAAACATTTTTTTTGTTTCTTTAAATCATACGATTAAATAAATTAGGCCAGTAAAAATAGTATTTGAACAACAAAAAAATTCGTTACAGCAAACTGACAGCGGGAACACGATATTGTAAAAAAGGGAAATATAAATATCTGGGGGAGAATGGGGTGGGTTTTTATGGGTTGAAGACAGTTTTTCGTGATTTCAGGCTAAACCGCGAATCCTATCAAAAAGAGTTATATGTAAAGGTTGTAGGGAATAAAAAGATCTACAAATGATCTACAGATCCACAATGGCACAGACCATTTTTACCCTAACCTCAAAATTTTTCGAAAAAAATGTGAAAAACCGATTTGTTTCTTTTTCTTTTTTCTTTGACAAACAAAATTTATAAAGCTCAAACGTTGGCAAAAGACACCCTATTTATTGCAAAAAGGCAGTAATATTTTTAGACGTTGTTGTTAAATTTAATTAAAAAAAAAACAAATTTTTTACTGCGATTCCTTTTAAAACTACGTCACCTACAGAGTTCTGTTTTGGCTCACTTACTCGTTGTTTTTTTTTTTTTTTTTTTTTTTTTTTTTTTTTTTTTAAGGCGTTCATGCTCCATGTAGGAGCGTTGCCAGGTTGATCAGCTTTGAATATTCACCACGGTCATTCGCAACAGCGACATAATTACCGTGGCAGCCGATTTTTTTAAGGTCGTTTATTACGTCAGTCTGCCATTGTAGTCGTGGTCTACCTCGCGGTCGCCCACTCCCTGGGGTACTAACGTACATTTTTCTAATCATTCCAGACTGTGAATCGGCTCGTAGAACATGCCCAAACCAAGCAATCCTATTAGAACGGATACAACCTATTATATCAGGACCCTCAAGAAGGTCTCTGATCTCAAAGTTATACCGGGTTCTATACTCTCCATCGTCTGTCTTAAGTGGACCAATAATGTAGCGTAGGATCTTACGCTCAAACACAGATAAATGCGATTCGTCATTTTGTGTAAGGGTCCACGTTTGTGACCCATACATCACAACCGGTCTAATCAATGTCTTGTATAATTTGAGCTTGGTGCTAGTTGATACATACGGTGATCCAAGGAGAGATTTAATTGAGTAGAAAGTTCGATTACCTGCAGTGATTCGAGCTTTTATATCTGTAAGTATGCTGTTGTTTGAGTCAAGCATTGATCCCAAATATTTAAAAGATTCAACTCCCTCAATTCGTTCATCGCCGCACATCAAATCTTTCTTTTCAGCCTCCCTTGAAACATTCATATGTTTGGTTTTATTGCAGTTAATTTGCAGACCAATTTTTCTAGCACCACTCTCAAGCGACTTGAAAGTCTCACTCATAGCAGCTTCACTTCGGCCGAGGATGACAACATCATCAGCGTAAGCAATCATCTGTACTGAGTTTATTGACAAGACAATGTTATTAGTCGGTAGTTTCTTTTGACGGCACACATATTCCAAGGCTAGATTAAAAAGTATAGGAGAGATAGCATCACCTTGTCTTAAACCGGAGTCGACTTTAAAAAACTTTGATATTTCGTTCTCTACTCGTACACAGCATTGAGAGTTCTGTACTGTCATTTTGCATAGTGATACCAGTTTACCAGGAATTCCCATTGACACCAGAGCAGACCATAGAGTCTCTCGTTCGAGAGAGTCGTAGGCCTGCCTGAAATCAATGAAAAGTTGGTGCACAGGTATGTTGAACTCTCGACACTTTTCCAAAATCATCCTTATCGAGAAAAGTGCATCGGTAGTACCTCGGCCCCGCCGGAAACCACACTGATATTCTCCAAACAGTTGTTCAGCAAAAGGATTGATTTTGGATAGCAAAATGTAAGAAAAGATTTTATATGCTGTGCAAAGGAGAGCGATTCCTCTGTAGTTTGCACATTGTAGGCGATTACCTTTTTTATGGATTGGTATCAGCATAGCTGTGTTCCAGTCCTGTGGCATGGTTTCAGTCCTCCAGATCATTTGAACAAGTTCAAACAATCTTAAGGATAGAGTTTCGCCACCATGTACAATCATTTCGGATGTTATATCGTCGATACCAGGTGCTTTATTGCGTTTTAATTTAGACAGCGCCGCCTCGAATTCCTCTTTGGTTGGTTCGTCTACATATACCTTTGACGCACGAATAAGCTTTGCTCGTCGCCCGACTTGTTGCTGGTCACTTAAGTTGAGAAGATTCTCAAAATAAGCGGCCCAAGTATCTAAAATATTTTTAAGGTCTACTTGTAGCTCCCCATCTTCGTTTTGAATAGCAGTCGATCTAGTTTGAGGGCCCTTCCTTAAGGTTTTAACCTGTTGAAAGAAGTTACGCGATTGATGTTCCTTATTGAAGCTTTCAATCTCCTCACACTGTCTCTTCCACCATTCTCTCTTCGTTCGTCTACATAGCTTTGTAACGGCTTGTCTTGCCAGTTTATAGTTCTCCTTCGTGGACCTGGTGTTGCGTCCTTGTAGACACTTCAGATAGCAATCTCTTTTGTATTGAATAGCATCAAGGCATGCTTGATCCATCCATGGCTTCTGGGAGTGGTTCTCTGGTCGTCCAAGTATTCCCTCAGCAGCGCTTAAAACAGCATATTTGAGCAAATACCATGACTTATCAACGTCTCCATTAATGGTTTCTGATTTCTCCAATGTTTCGGCAATATGGATTTGATATCTCTCTTCTGTTTCAGCATTCTTTAATGATGAGATGTTAAAACGTTTCCGTTGATTGAATTTTGGAATGCCTGGATTTGGGAAGTGGATCCTTATCGTTGCACATACAAGGAAGTGGTCACTTCCAATGTATGCACCTCTAAAGGATCGCACATCCAGAACGCTCGAAAAGAAACGTGTTGTTACTAGAACGTGATCAATTTGATTTCGAGTATTTCCATTCGGTGAGACCCATCACCCAAGTCTGCTTATGAATCGATCGATGCGGAAAGAACGTACTGGCAATTCTCAAATTATTTGATAATGCAAACTCAGTCATTCTCTCACCATTATCATTCGAATTCAAATGCAAGCTGTTGGGACCCACCACATTTCCATAAGAGATATCTCTTCCAACCTGTCCATTAAAGTCACCAAGAACCATAATGAAGTCGCGTGTTGGTGTTTGTTTCATAACCTCTTCCAGTGCTATGTAGAAATTATCCTTCTCGTCGACGGTCTTAGCTTCAGTTGGTGCATGCACGGCAATAAGAGAAATATTGTTTTATGTACCGCGTACACGTAGGTAGCAGATCCTCTCACTGACCGGGATGAATTTCATCACGGCTTCTTGTATGCGTGCACCAACAAGAAAGCCAGTTCCAAATTCTCTTCGAGAAGGATGACCACTACAGTATAGAGAGTGACTATCCAAATCTTGTTTTCCGATTATCGGCTGTCTAATTTCTTGTAGAGCAATGATATCCATCCTATACCTCTCAGCCTCTGTTTCTAGACTTATAAGAGCATCAGGAGCGCTCAGGCTGCGCACGTTCCACGTTCCGATTCGGTAGTCTGGTCCTTTTTCACGTCCAGGTAAAATTCTTTTGTTGTTTCCGGGTCTGTTTTTCTCTTTCTGATAACCAAATTTAACATATTAGTTTTTTTCCGGGATTAGGGTGTTAACCTTAGGCCCAACCCAAATTGTCGTGAATGGGTCCGTTCTGCATATTAAGGTCACCAGAAACAACATTTTTTACACGTTTATATAGCGAGCCGCTTGATTCAAGACAGACGCCCGCTCCAAGCCGCCCCTGACATGGAGAACAGACGCTTGAGTCGCATTGGTTGTAAGGCGCCAATTCGCCGTGATGTAGCGTCATTGACTAAGCAGTTTTTACTCTGCTTGTCTCCAATACACCAACCTAATTCTGTCAGCATTACCCAGGCAGCACGGCGTGGACGTCGAATTTCGTATTTCGCTACCCATAATTGATAATTGGTAAAAAAATGTATACTGCTAAGGAAAAAATGGCGGGAAAATTGAAGAGACCGAAAAAATCGCTTTTTTCGTGGTAATATGCATATTTATCGTTGAATAATTGTTACTAATTAATCAAAAAGTATCATGATTGATCTTGAATAAAATCATTTTAATTTTTTTATGATTACGTAAACGACGATCATTTGAAAATAAATTTATGAATAATTATATGCTTTCGTTTCCGAACTTGATAGAAATTGTTCGAAGAAAAAATCAACAATTACAATTTTAGTCGTACCAAAATCTTTAAAATTAATTAAATCAAAAACTCGAATATCAGCCTTTTTGTTAATTTGGAATATTTTAAAGTAAGGATTAATTAAATTCCAATTGATCTTCAACCCAAGCGCCATCTTTAAAAAAGTTTTTTTAATCTTTTAATTTTAAAATTAATTACAAAAACAATTAATTAATTTTTTTTTCAAACGATTAACTAATCACCTATTAACCAAAAAAAAGTTTGATAAAATTGCTAAAGCCGTTTTTGAGCAATTTGATTTCGAAGGTACATCGGATTGGCAGAATTTGCATTTTTCTAAAATATTTAAGGGGGGGTATGGTTTTAAAGACGAAAAAAAAGCCTATTTTTGTGATTTTTTTGCGGCGACATGAGTAATATAATTTTAATAAATTTAATTACATATTATTGTACAACTTTTGAAGTATGTCAGAAAAAAATTTCAATTAAAAATATTGATAAATAGCCGGTGACGTTGAATCTCCAGAGGCGCCTTGAAAAAAAATGGTTTTGCGGTGAACATTATAACTCGTTACCGGATCATGTGAAACAAAAAAATTGATATGCGTTTTAAAGGTGATGTATTTCTCGAGGTAATCAGGAAGAGCTTTTTTTTCTATTTTTTGCAGCACTTGGAAGTGAAAAACGCGATTTTAGCTCAAAAAATCGCGTTTAATTTGTTATTAAAAAATAGAAAAAAATAAAAAAAAAAAAAAACTCTTCCTGATTGACCCGTTGATTTAAGTGAAGAAGTAATGTTCAAATTTTCAAAAGGATCGGTTCAGTAGATTTTGAGTTCTAATGTTCACGAGCTTCAAAAATGACGTTTTCGGGAGAATGGGGTCAAACAGCAACCCTGTTGAAACGCTGTAACTCCGTTAGTTTTACTCGGATGGACTTAAAATTTGTACACAATATTTTCGACATATTGTTCATTCAGAAAAAAAGTTAAAAAAAAATGCAAAAAAAAAAATTTAAAAACCATACCATAGAAACCATAGTTCAAAATCAATCTATATCTATGTATAAATACGTAAGCACTATTTTTGTGGTACAATTTAAAAATATTTCTTTGTGAATTCGGCACTGTCCATAGAAATACATAAACTAACATTACCTGTTCCGAAAAGTTTTAAAAATGCTTCATGTGCGTTAGAATTGGCAAAGATTCATATTTGTACCAAAAATAGAAGAATAGCAAATAAAATTTATCAAAAAAACTGAAAACAATATATCGTATACAAATAAAACTATCTCATTTCTTCGATTTCTTCCCTTTCTTTTTCTGTTTCTTCTTTTTCCCACTATATTTACGAAAAGCTCGTTGAACTATTCTAGCAGCTCGATTCATCATAAATAATAATAATTTCTCATTGTGCTTTTTCTTCTCTTCATTTTCCTTTTGTTGGACTAAAGCCAAATAAATAGTTTCCTGTTTTTGATATTCAACAAACCAAACGTCAAATTCGGATTGCGCTTTCTTTAATGTATCTTGAAGAGCAGTCAATTCAGTTGTACGATCACCAACATCTTTGTCATATCGGTTTAAACAGGCTTGTAATTGTTGTTGAACAATTGATCTGCAACAAGAAAATTGATTAAAACAAATAACTGGTATTTGTACATCTTCCTACTTTTTCTCACGCAGTTCTCTCTCCAATTGTATATTCTTCTCTAAGATTTGTTTATATGTTTTAGTTGATTTATCTACATCTGACAGTAATTGCTTTTGTTTTACTTCACTGTTTTGATGAATTTCTACCATGATACGGTTCGATTGTGCTCTAAAATAAATCAAATTTTACCGTCATATTTGATAAACTGTATTGCGAAAGGGATTTGAATTCTACTATATTACAACCTACATTTGTTTAGACATATCCAATTCGTTACGTTTCTTCATACGTGTAAGACTTTTCTGATGCTCATTGATAACCGCAAACTTTTGCTGCAAATTTGTTTTTAACTTTTTTTCTTCCATTTGAAAAACAATATCAATTTCTTTTATTTTATCCAATATCCTCAAATTATTACGATACATTTGATGAAAAACTTTTTCTTTTATCATTTCTTTTGGGGCAATAAGTGTCATTTTCTTTTTCATTATACGAATAAACTCCTCCATATTATATAATAATACTTTAGATGGTGTTGAAATTTTTTCAATGAAATTTGGAATTTCTTGTGATAAACTGGAATGTAACACTGTGTGAAAAATATCGGTTACATATTGAGGTTGTTCTTTATATAAATCTGTTTTATTTTGAGATATTTCACGTAGAAAATTATAAATTTTTTCAGTGTCTCTACATCCTAAATGTTTCATAACTAATTTTCTGTCCTGAATAAGAATAAACATTAGAAAATTTTTGCGTGTCAAAAATTTATAAACCTACCTCAAAAATCTGCTCAAAACAACAAACAAATTTAAGATTATGTAGCAAATCATTCAACAATTGCATAACTAAGTTCACATATATCTCACATTCAAATAGTTGCATTGATTTGGTTCTACTACTAATTGTATCAGCTTTTAAATTTTCTTCAAACTCATAAAGTTTCATTTCTTTATAAATTTTCTTAAATAATATATTTAACTCTGTCAAATGTGTTTCATCCAATTGATCTCGTTCGGGTAGAGTTGGTCTATTAAAAAAATTCATTAATTTCCGTGTGGAATTTTCATTAAGTATTGATGTTGTTGAAATTCTAGATACGGCATCCATTTTCAACTATTTTCTTATTTATAATGTTAAATTAAAATCTATGAAATATAAATATATTTTCTTGAACGAGCTATGAACATTTCATTTGAACTGTTTGATCGAAACTGTTGTTTTGTCTCACCATGGTAACGTTTTATACTGGTTTAAATTTGTTTATATTTAATTTGAAAACATTTATGGTTAGTTCAGGTGAACTCCAAAGTGGCGTGACAAATGCAAAAGAGTTTAATCGCAGTTTAGATAAATAAAATTTGAATCAGTCTATTGTAATTGAATATAATTAATTTCTCTCTGCCCTTGAAGCCTGAGAAACCCTTTCCGCTAGATTTATTTACATATTCGTTTTGAACTCATTAGACTTCCTTGTATTTTCTACCACAAGGGGATATCCACTGGCGAAGATCAACAAAAGTATAAAGCTTTAGGTGAAGAACACATGTCAAAAATATAAAATTCAACTGTTAAGAGTTAAGACTGTATACCTTGTTTCTAATTTCAAATAAAAATCGTTGAAATTAAAAGTGTTACCTGTCAAACAAAAATATCGTGCTGTTGTTGTTCTTTTTATTTCAAACGAGGAAATCAATTTATTTATTTATCTTTTTCCGAGGAAAACTGAAATTTTCTTTCTCATTTTCTGCAGAAAAAATTACTTTATTTATTTATTAAATAAATATATGTTTATGTTATAAAATAATAAAATATCTAATGTAGGTAGAAAATTTGATTTTCTTTCTATCACTTTTTTTTTATTTATATATTTAAACGAAATAAAATAAACGTTAAATAAATTTCCTCATTTTCCTTTATGCTCACGTTTTCTTTCAAATGTTCACGTATGGAAATGATGTCGATTGCTGGTTATGCTATTTTAAAATACATAAAAATTTAAAGTGCAAATGTTTGATCTATTTCGATTTTCTATTTTTTATTGCTTATATTGAGCTTATAGAATAAATAACGACATTTATGTGAATATAATACATATAAAGAAAGCGTGACTAATAAAAGTTATCTTGTTTTATTTGACAACTAAACTTAAATTAGAGCATAAAAGAAAATTCATTGAGTTTTAATAGAAAATAATATTATCTTTGTATACGAGAAATAAAAGTGTTAATTCGTTTATGAATCGATTAGTAAACTTATGTGATTTACCCGACGCCTTCACTCTAAAAAGTGATTGGAAAATCTTACTAAAAATGCATGATTTATCACTAAAATGTAGTAAATATTGGGTAAATTTACACAATGAAGTGGAGAAATAAGCTCACGAAGTTTGATTTAACAAAAAACGCCGTTTTTACTATTTTGTGTTATTTCACAATTTTTGGTTGATAAATTCCGACAAATTTGCGTGATTTCCACAATATTATCGTATAATACACTTTTATAGTATTTTTGTAATATTTGTGTGTGTTTTAACGCTACAAATTGTTGTAATCCAAAACGGACACGTAGAAAAAAAAGTAAAATCATTTCGTTTCTAGTAGTAATAAGGCATCAATAAAAACGTGTATATATACCGTGCAGTACACATATAGTGTATAGGTATGCTATAGAATATTGTGTGTTGGAGGCTTAAAAAACCACACTGGATCAAATAAAACGTGAAATACCACCCAATATACAATGGGCTGCTATATTGAGTAAGTTTTACTACTATTTTATTTTTCTAATCGTACGTAATGTAGAATACATGTGTTTTTGTCTGACACTATAGATGAGATATATTTCAAATATACTGATAACTTGAATTCCATCTACCTAGTACTTAGCTAGTGGATTTTTTGTAAAAATTAAACCAAGCGAAAATTTTATTTGTATATTACAGAGATCCTGATTCAAACTTTTCGACGGTTTACATATACGATGGGAAAAAACAAAATATTTGCGGGGCAAGTGATGTTATCGAAATTGGATTGAAAGGGTGAATTTTTGGACAAATTTTCTTAAATTTGCATTCTTATTTTTTATAAAATGTATTTTACATAATATATTGGACATTATATGGAAATAATAATAGTTTTTATTTTAGAAAAAGATGAATATTATAAAGTATATTGTATAATAAATTTAATTAATATTATCACTAATTTATAATCTTTTATTTGAAATTCCTACTAAAAATGTGAAATTTCCCTCAAGTTTGGCTACTTTTCACAACTATAATTTGTGAAATTCATTTATTTTACAACACTTTATGTTGAAATTCCCACTTTTTTGGTTTTTTCCAGCTATTTTATCAGAATTTCACACATTTTTATTGCTATATCATCATTTAAAAAGGTTAAGTTTCATTGAGTAATTTCCTCAATTTTAGTGTAAATATTTTAAAATCCCACCGCAATGCGAATTTACTACAATAATTGCTGGCAACAAGTAACCTACATTAATTGTAGTAATTTTCAACAAAAAATTTTTAGAGTGTTCATTATAACAATTTTCAGCACCTAAATGAGTTTTTCAATGTGTGTATGAACTGAGTATAATACACAAAGACTTTTGGTATCAGCAAATTATAGGGAAGATTATTGATTAAAAAATTATCAGTAAAAACGAAACATCCAATACGTTGTCGGAAAAATTATAACAGATCATAAAGTAACATAATTTAGTGAAAAGATTATACAATCAGCAAACTACTCAAAATCCTCTCCATTTAGTATTTCGAGAAAATATTTCAAAATCACAAATTCACATTTCTTTCAAAACTCCAAAAATGTTGTAAAAATTAAATAAAATCAAAAATTCAAACTTTTTTCAAACAAAATTCTAAAAATATTTCAAAAATTATTACAAAATCAAAAATACAAACTTTCTTCAAAATTCCAAAAATATTTCAAAAACTATAACAAATTCAAAAACTTCTATGTCCAATTTCATTTCCAATTACAATTAAGTAATAAATTAAACCATTTTCAGTAGTAATTTCCCAAGAGTGTTGATAATTTGGAATAATTTGAAGTGAAAATTTCGAGAACAAGTGGATTGGTAATAGACCGGGGACCTAGTCCGCTGGCTATTATCACAGTGGCTACAAAATAAATTATAAATATTGTTTATTTGAAATTAGTATTAAACTTTTTTTAATTAAAGAAATTATGTCAGTAAACATTATGAAGAGTGAAATAAACTAATATCATCAACCAAATTTATTTCACTGGTTGAAGTTAAATTTCGCAATTGCCATCGATGCACTCAGCATCAAATATACTTCCACATTGAGTACCAAGGTAGCAACTGCTCCCAGTCTTTCACCTTCTATTAATTCAACCAAATTAAGTATCGAATCTCAAGTCGATCAAAGCACAACTAGCACTATCGCGCATATAGCATTCAAAACATCGCAACCAATTTTCTATAAAAACCCAGTGGTTTGTTATAATATATTGGAAGAACAATTTAATTTAGCCAGCACTAAATTGGAACACACTAAAAACGGGTAAGCTATCAGTGCTCTTGATGCTCGACTAAACAACCAAATAGCTAACGTTAAAACTTTGGCAAATGATACAGGTTCACTTGAAAATGGAAGATCAGGATTCATTTTAAATTTGGACAAAATCGCGGGGGGTCTCCCGAACACCTCTAAGTTTACTTCTTCAATAACTTCTAAACCAGGCTTATGATCTTATCGAAACTTAGTATATAAGGTTTTAGTACTTTTTTCAATATTTCTGCATACCAACTTACGGTTTGACACTTCCGGTTAAAATGTTTTTTTTTCCAGGTGTTTATCGATACTGTAGCCTACAATTACCAATCGATTTTCATGAAACGTTGGTAAAAGCTTTCAAGCAACATGAAAAAGATTTTATCAGCTTTTGAGTACATTAAATAAAGGGTCGGGGGTCCACCATACAACAGGTGGTATTTTCCACCATGTTTTTTATGCTTATTGGGACCATACTAGATGCGTTTGTAATGAAGTGTCTTCATTGGCGAACCAATGAAGCGCATAGCAGGTTGCGCACCTTGGAGATTTATAACACCGATCGACTAGCTGTCAGTCTTCGTGGATTTGATAAGAATAATCCTGCTTCTTCAACACAAATACAGAAATGTACACAATTTAGGGGATAAGACAGAAATGGAAAAAAATACAAGTGAGAAAATGAGACTCTGGCGACCCCATTTGCGAAAGACCCGCGATCATCACGTTCAACCTCCACAATCACTCCCAAACGCCCACACTCCCACGCTTCATGCACGCTCACATCCTCCCACACACACACACTTACATTCAAACACCCATATCCGCATACACACCCATATAGCAAAGCAAGACAATTAAGTTCAAAGAAATTTGGTAATTATAGTAAGTAGGAATAATGATTCTGGTCCCAATAATTTTTATAACTGACATTTGACCATTCTGATTAAATCTACAAACTATGTCGGGGAGAATAAGAAAAAAATCTGTCATGGATTTATGAATATACGTACAGAATCGGGCAACATCATTTATAATATGACCAATAATGCCATTAATTGTAAACCGACAACCAAATCGTAGGTTACGTGAAAACATCACACGCTATATTTAAAATAAATTGAATAAATACACGCACATCGCCAAATCCGATCATAATCCCAAATTGAAATATAGTGGTTGCTCCGATTGACACTTAGAAGTTCAGGGCTAATTCTTTTACAGCGGGTTAGCAGTGCTGAGTCATGTCGGTTACAATTACAGCGGCATGACTGATTTCCTTCTAAGCCAGTTAAAGGTAGCATAAAAATTATTAGAATTTGAGCTATAATTCAAAAAAAAATTAGATTAGAAAAAAGTATATCATTTATAATCATTTTTAATTTAATCTGTAGTGTCTCATATATATTCACTACATGCACTCACGCACGCGCATCGCCAATCACGCACACATTCATTCATACGTACACTCATTCACGCGCATTCATACCTTTACTTTAAAAAAAACAATTAAAGAGCACTCACCCCATGGTTATGTCCGACTGGCCTCAATGTCTTAATGTTCAGCCCTCCATCATCAGGGAATCCTCCAGCATATAAACCATGATGAGAGGAGTAGTTATATAATAATCATCATAAGTTGCGCCAAAAACTTGGTGATATTCATGAAATGTTGTGCCAAAACCACTAAGGCGGGTATACAAACATTGCACCACAACTGCTAGGTGATTGTTGACAAATTGTAGTGATAAATTGTGTAGATAATATAAAAATGTTGCGCCACCAATTAAAGCGATTATTAGCAAACTGTACTGATAATATATAAATTAATACTACAAATGTTGCACCACAACTGCTAGGTGATTGTTGATAAATTGTAGTGATAAATTGTGTAGATAATATAAAAATGTTGCGCCACCAATTAAAGCGATTATTAACCAACTGTACTGATAATATATAAAGTAATACTACAAATGTTGCACCACAACTACACAAATGTTGCACCACAACTGCTAGGTGAAGGTTGATTGAATGGATATATATATATATATGTATATATATATATATATATATATATATATATATATATATATATATATATATATATATAGCCGTGATATAATTTATATATATATATATATATATATATATATATATATATATATATATATATATATATATATATATATATATATATATATATATATTAATATATATATATATATATATATATATATATATATATATATATATATATATATATATATATATATATATATATATATATATATATATATATATATGTATATATATATATATATATATATATATATATATATATATATATATATATATATATATATATATATATATTATATCACGGATGCATAAACGACGGTAGTTCTGATGAAACGCTTGATTCTGTGAAGGTAGAATTATACCTGTGCCACCAGTCTGGCATTCAATTGTCGTTGCAATATTTCTCAAAAAAAATTATAGACACCCGATCATTAATTATAAGTTGTGTTTTTCTGTTTGTTTCCTTTTATTTTTTTATCCACACCCAAATCAGCCGGAATTACAACTGCAAATTTCAGGTTTGTTGTTTTTTTGGTTTTTTTGTTTTATTACTTAACCCAAAAGGACAAAACGTGTTAATTGACGTAATCGGTGATCGCAGTTTTATGATACCATTACCGGTGTTAGATTCCTCTCTTCAGATGTTCCGATACTATCACGGGACAGCTTAAATTCTTTCGTTTCTTTCTTTTTTCTCTTTTTTTAATTAAACATAGTTTATGGATTAACGGAATCACAAAAAAATTCACTTATTTACTATTTCAGCGCACCATAGGCACAGACCGTAACCGGCAGTCAATGACTTTTTACCATCTCACTGTATTTTAAGCAAAGAAGATCTCTACGGATCTAATAACATTATAAAGTTATAGCCAGGCAATACGACAAACAACAAAAGAAATAAATTCTAGCATTAATCTTTAATATTAAACAAAAAACAGCTATTTACAATTTTGTTTGTTAAACATATTGTGACGATTATGAATGACGATAGAACACAACACTATCGAGAAAATCACTATCACTACATCTTTCGAGAAAATTCTTCTAAAAGAAATGTAAAAATCAATAAAACCAAATCAACGTAACCAAAGTAAACATTTAATAGGAAGTATTTGTTTTATCGAATAAGAATTGGCTAACGAAATAAAAATTGGTAAATAAAACAATTGAAAAGAATAGATTTCACACCTAGGTGTCAATATTTGAAGATCGTCTTATTGTTGATAAAGGAAGGAAAAAAAGGTGTGTTCTAGAATATTACAGTAGTATCGAGGCTATTTCATGTAGTATATATAAAAGGTGTTGTTCGAGGATACAACTAGTATAAAATTGTTAGCGATACAAAAAGTATAAAAATTTAGCAGTGATAAAGGCGAAGTAAAATTAATAGTGTTATAAGTAGAAAGTTAAAAGTGATATTGTGAACAAGTATAAAAGAATTATAAGTGGTGAAATATTGATAGTACAAGAAGAACTAAAAGGGGAATAGTAATAGGAGAAATATTTTTATTGTAAAATCTTGAACGAATAAAATTATAACGTTTAGAAAATCCATTGTGTTTTAAATTTCCTGATTTAGTGATCGAACCAAATAATTGTAACTCGGCTAAGAAACGTTACAATATTATAATCAACTTAAAATGTTCTGCAATGGTATAGTACCAGGTTCTTAAATGTCTACCCAAACAAAAAACAATTAACACTTAAATAAGTTACAATTTTTAATTTATAATATACTAGGTTACATGTAATTTGGCTAATTAAATTATTATTCAATTTTTATATTCAATTTAGATTTTGCTAGAATAATTAACACGTACTTGGCTATGAATACAGATATCGGAAAATCAGACGTGAAATACAGTAATATATTCACAATATTCACAAAATTTAAATCATTTAAAAAAAAATGGAGTTAACGATGTACAAAGACAGATAATATATTTTTTTCTCTCATTGGTTATACACTGATTTTTTTTTTGTTTCTTTAGACATTTACAGATTCTTTACACTAAAATGAACATAACAGAATTTTCTAATATCACAGATTTTAAATAATTATAAAGACAAGCAAACAAGCTTATCTTGTGAAAACGATCAACCTCCTACACAAGACGTCAAAATAAAACTCCAATCAGAATAATCAAATAGACTAAGAGAGAGAGACTAGATGTTTTCATCTCTTATATAGGCAATTAATATCGAAAAATGAGAAAGAAGTTTTTCGAAAGTTTTTTATTTACAAATTATTGTTAGTAAATTTTCTCCATAAAAACAAATACCGGTTATTAGTTTCTAATAAACAAATTGAAAGGTATTTCAACGAAATATACTATTTACAACGCGTTTGAATGAAATAGTAATGCATTCGACATTAGGATGGATTAAAACGCATGTACAACCGATTTTATGATGATTTCGTATTACTAAATAGTAAATTACAACCGTTTTACAGTAGAATCTATACATATAGCGGAAAGAAGAATTGATAAAAACAACTATATAAAAAAAAATAACACGTTTTGAAGACAATTTCAAAGCTGATTGTAGGATATAATTTTAGAATAACAAGACGAATTGACAAATATGCACAGCTATTTGAGGTTTGAAAACATTTAGAGCAGTTATGGTTAGAGGCCCGGAGAATTCAAATTCATGCAGTATGACGAAGCAACGTTGGTGGAAACGCAGTGTGAACCAATAATAGGGTATTGTAAATAAAAGATTATTGTTAATTTTTTTATGCTAAGAATAACTATGTGTAACGGAAGCTATAAGAAAATATGACTATAGATTATGGATAAACGAGAACTTGTTATGAACCACGCTTGATATGCAAAATAGTGATATATGAGGGAATAGAGAGTTCATGAATCTGTAGCTTTACCGCAATACGTCATCATACTCCAGTCTACATAACACGTTCGTGTATGAATTTTTATAACACTTTGAGAGATGCAAAATATGCAAATATGTATGACAAGAAACTGATTAGTTTCTGAGCGATAGTGTACAAAGTTGTGGGGAGTTTCCGGAGTACATGTTTTTTGAAAGCTCAATATCATCTGTACCTGATAATCGAATCGAATGGATGAAACTTGGTACGTAAGCATTTAGTACGGTTCGCAACAGTTCTGCAACCCAACTTCCGGTTTTTCACTTCCGGTAAAAATTTTTTTTGCAATATTTTGAAGTTTTTTCAGTGTCTTTATGCACACTACAGCCTAGAATAATGAAGTGATTATGATGAAAATTATGGAAAAGGTTTCAGTTAGTGTGAGAAGATAATTATCATCTTTTGGAACACAGTGATCAAAGTGGCGGGGGGTCTACCATACACAGCTGCTGACTTTTCACACTTTGTTTTTAAGGTTTGTTGGGAGCATACAGACTTCATTCATTAATCAATTTTAATGACACTTTGAAAAAAGATGGAGACTTAAATGACAAAGAACTGATTAGTTTTTGGACAATATTGGGGCAAGTGGCGGGGGCCTCCCCAACACCTGTTTAATGTGTCACACTTTTTTCAATGTTTGTGGGGAGCATACAACATTCGTTCTGAATGAATTTTGATGACACTTTGGAAAAAGATGCAAATATGCATGGCAAGGAACTGATTAGTTTATCAGCGATATTGAGCAAAGTGGTAGGGGTAGGGGAGTCAGAACTCACTTATAACTCAGAATTCACTTATAACTTACTCACGGCTGTTATCTTCGAATTAAATTAAATGTCTTAAAATTATTAGTTAAAAAATAATTGTTTTGTTATAAATTAAGTTGACAAAAATCTTTCCAAACGAATTTCCATCGACCGATAGTAAATTCTCATAAATTTTTAGAAAATTCTTTATGCAAGTAGCATTGAAAATAGCCAATTGCCAACTCTGCTACTGAAAAGTTTTTGGATTTAACCCAATGAAATTGTTTAAAATGCATAGATCTCATTCTATTTGACCACTCACATTTCAATTACACTAATAATAGAACAATTATCAAGAATAGGACAATTATCACGAATATTTTGTGATAATAGCGCTAGGAAAAACTCCTACGGAAAAAGAAACGCAAACACATGAAGGCTGTATTGAAAAAATTAATCAACATTTGGTTAATGAAAATTCGAAAGAAGACTTTGCCAATGCGAGGAATCTGCCAAAGATTTCCACCCAAGATTCACGGCCATCAAAAATTGAAACAACAAACTTACAAAAAATAAACGTGATGTGTTATCAGTATGGCGATCCCACTTTCAACACCCAACACCTACTGAATAGGACGAATAAAGTTCATCCTATTTGAGCAATTGCTCCGTCAAGTGAGGAGATTTTATTGTCCTTTATCCAACAATAAAAGAAGTGGATGCTGTCATAAAAAAACTGAAAAAACGGCAAATTACCAGGTATTGGTGGAATTCCCGCAGAACTATTTAAAAATGGAGAAGCAGCTCTTGTCTCACGTATATACTGTCTGATTCTAGAAATCTGGAACCAAGAAGAACTACTTGCTGAATGGAAAACAGCTCTCATTGTTCCGCTACGTAAAGTGACCGTATAAAGTGTGCGAATCATCATGATACCACACTGCTAAGGACTGCATATAAAGTACTAGCTAATGTTGTACCTGCTCGGCTCATCCCGATCGCCGAATCTATAATCGGTGACTATCATGAGGTTTTGTCCCAACCATTCAACCATAGATCAATGTTTTACCTTAAAGATGATTCTGGAAAAATGTTGGGAGTACAGCAGTAGCATTCACCAGCACATTATTTGATTTCAAGCAAACATATGTTAGTACCATCCGCAACAACCTTTGGTCCGAGCTCGTACGCCTTGGTATCCCAGAGAAACATAGAAACTTGTTTCTCTGTCTAAACTCACAACGTCGGGATCAAATTGTAGAATAGCAACTGAAGGGTCAGTTTGTGACTTTTGATATAGCATTAGGTGTACTTTTGACATGGTGATGCACTCGCGCCCGCATTATTTAATTTGGCGCTTGAGCTCGCTATAAAAAACGGCGAATTGGTACATAAAACTGCATATATAACATATCTAGTCAAATGCTTGGCTATGCAGACCTTGTGAAAGTGCCAAAACTGACTGCAAGCCGGACGGTCTGAAGATGAATAGCATCATGCTTATGATTATATTTGGGAATTGTGACAAATTTCTGATAAGTTTATTATTAAAGCAAAGGAGCTTTGTTAAAATTTAAATGTATCTAAATATATTTGAATATAAAATACATTTTAGAAAATATATATACATTTTAGAAAATACAAACTAATCAAATCAGAATAAATTAAAACCTATCTTCGTTGGTTTTTTTTCTTCATTAACTTTGCCTGCTTCTTGCGTTTTTTCAAAATTCTTTTCTTACATTTTTTGAACCATCGTTGTATTTTTGATGCCGCTCGATTTCTTGTTCGCAAATATATCTTTTGACGTGTATCTTCACGTTTCGATTCAATATACACTTTCCAACTCTCATCTTGAATTAAAGTTTTTTGTTTTATTTCATTAAATGTTTTAGTTAAAGCCTTTTCTTCATCTTGTAATTCTTCTAAAATATCACTTCTTTGTGCAGCCTCTGAGTCATATTTCGATATCCATGTTAGAAGATTTGATTGTTTTTTGTATCTAAAAAAAAATTGTTAGAGAAAATAACTTAGTTTCTATTTAAACTTGTTATTTACTTAATTTCCGTTAATTTTTTATAACTTTTCATATCTTTCTTGAGACATGCATCATACTCCTCTTCGGACAAAACTAATCGTTTTTGCAAATCAGTTTTAGTTTCTGTAAACTGTTGATTCGCTTTTACCATACTTTGTGCTGCAAACACTTTTGCTCTGTATATACTGTCTCGGCATTTTAAGTTAATATCTTTTATTTCCAATATTATTTGATCTATTAATTTTTGTTTTTGCTCGCTTTCTTTATTTGTTTTATCGCGTAATTTTTCAATTTCAAGATTAATATTTTGAATTTGTTTACGAAAATTTCTGTCGGCATCCCATTTCGAAAATAAATATTTTTGTCGTTCCAATTCTTCGGGAGCACTAAATCGTATATGATAACAAAGTGATTTGATCATTTCTTCGAGAACGTTTAAAAATTCGCTAGCTGGTTTTGAAATCTAATGAGATGAAAATAGGTTTCACATTGTTTTTATTAATAAAAGAAAGACAAATTACCTGACATTCAAGGATTTGATTTTTTTGTTCGTCAGGATATTCTGTTATTCGCGAAAAAAATACACCACAAACGTTTACTATTTTCTGATCGACAATAATTGGTTCGCCGAACTTATGAATTTTTGAAGAATATTCTAGAAGAATTTTAATCTCTTTTGTGACCGTTCTAATTAAGTCTCGTTTTGAACATTCTTTTACTTTATACAAACTTACTCCACATAACGCTAATTTAAGTGCATTGAACGCTTGCCATAATACACCGGTAACCGTTGAAATCGATATCTCAATATTCATTTTATCAATTTCAGATAAATATATATCTGCATAATTATTCCAATGATTGCGAAGATATGTAGACATAATTTTCATTTCATTTTGTGTTAATAGTTCTATTGTCGTATCGGGCAGGTTAAGATTTTCATCAAATATAATTTCGACTTCTTCTTCGTCCATATTGAGCGGTTAAACAAATTAAATAAGAAAATTTATTTTATTTGAAATGCTATCGTTGTTTCTATTTTATTTACAAAGGTATGCCGTTCGGGATTATTTCAATAACTTGTTCGTTTGTTCGTAAACTTGTTGTTGGAATAAATATAGCCGAACGAAAAAAACAATAAGGCTTGTAATTAAAGACAGCTATGTCTTTGACATAAAAATTGGATAATTTATTCATATCGAGTCATCTATTTTTTAATAGCAGAAATATAAATACACATATACAATTTTAATTTGTAACAGTGTGTGTTTTAAAATGTGAATTGTATGAAATTATAAATGAAAATGTTTAAAAATTAATAATAATTTTTAAAAAGTTGTAGAAAAAGTACAGTCTTCTATTCGCCGAAAATCATATTTTGAATCTCGCGACCATTACCAACCTCGGCTATCGCCTCGGCTGGTTAACTGTCCTCTCGTTTCAAAATATGCTGTTTTCGGCATCGTTGAAGAATATACTATTATTTGAAATGCAAGGCTATCGTTTTTATTTTATTTACAAAGGTATGCGGATTGGAATTATTTTTAAATTTATGTTAATGATTAGAAGTTAATTGTACCTTATTGATAGTTATTTCAAAACCGTGTCTGTCTCTACGGGAAAGAACACTTCAATTTTAAATTGAAGAGAATGCCAAGCCACCCTCTCGCTCGTACTTTCATACTATCACATTCTTTTTCTACCACATTCTTCTTTTCTCTCGCTCACCGCCTTCCTCTTTTCTCTCCTCATATCGCTTTATCTCCTCTTTTTTCTTTCTCTCTTTTTTTCTCGGATACAAAAATCAGATGGGTACCTGAGACGCCAATGTCAAAGCTTTACTTTTTCACTTTGATAATACTTGTACGTACTAGTACGTTTGGACTAATGTAAACCGATTTTTATTTAGCGTATGGTTTTTTTTGTGACACATTAAAAAATTAAACTTAAAAATAGGTAGACTCTTCTATGAAATCTACCTAAAACAATACATGGATACACATTAAATGAACTTACAATCGATTTGATTGCGTGTCTTTTAAGTAAATTAAAAAGTAAAATATTTGAACATTGGGCAGTACATTTGAACATTAGATGTTTACATCGAGCGAGTCTATCCATGCTACTACATCGGGAGTTGCCAAATGGATGTCTGAGATGTTGCCATTGTAACGTCGAATTGGACACACAGTTGTAATGTGTTTTATAGTTTGTTGTGGAGCGCCGCAGTCACACTCAGGGGACTCTGAAATGCCCCACTTGTAGAAAGAATCAGCACAACGTCCATGATTCGTTCTTATTCGGTTTAGTGTAGTCCAGGTATGACGTGGCAAATCGAAACCAGGTTGGGTAGAAGTCGGGTTAGTAATAGAAAGGCCAGTTGTGTTGTAATGTTGCCAGGAGGTGTCCCAGGCATCCAAGATATTAAAATCAGTTGCCAGCAGGTTGCTGGCAGTTTTATGTGGAGGCTTTCTTGACTTCAATCGACAACGAGTGTGGTCACCGTAATATTCGTGCAAGGGTAACGTGGTGTTGTTGGTTACCTTTTTATGTTCACGCATGAGAGCATGCGAGCGTCTGAGTGCAGGTGGAGCGATATTGCTTAACACAGGGAGCCACGGTAAAGGGGTGGATCTGATAGTACCACTTATAGTACGCATCGTAGCATGCAGCTGGCAGTCAACTTTTTGAGTATGTGTGCTATTCAACCAGACTGGTGCGCCATACTCAGCCACTGAGTAAACCAGACTTAGAGCAGTTGTTCAAAGGGTAGCTGGAGTAGCACCCCATGTAGAGCCTGCCAGTTTGTGCAATATATTGTTTCTCGTTTTAAGTTTTTGTGACGTATTTTCTAGGTGGAGTTTAAAAGAAAGAGTTCTATCGAGAGTAATGCCCAGGTACTTTGGCTGTTGATTGTATTTAATGACAGTGCCGTTAAATAACACTGATAGTTCGTGTTTTGCCAGTTTGTTGTTTAAGTGGAAACAGGAGCTCTCGGTTTTACTTAGATTGGGAAATAAACTCCACGTTCGAAAATAGTTATTCATTATCGCTAGGTCAGTTTAGAGCAAATCCTCCAAAACACCCATGTCTTTGTTTTGAGTGGCCAGGGTCCAATCATCAGCGTAACCAAATTTCTTTGATTTTGTGTTAGGAATGTCATGAATGTACAGATTAAAAAGTAATGGCGCCAGGACGGAACCCTGTGGTAAACCATTGTTAAGCATTTTAGACCTACTGCAGGAATTATTTAGATGAACTTTGAATACACGATTACTCAGCATGTTGTTAATTAAACGCGAGATGGTGCTACAAGGTATTGCATTGAACAGCTTATATATAATCCCAATTCGTCAGACCGTGTCATATGCTGCAGTAAGATCGATGAATACTGCGCCTGTTTTTAGTTGTTTTTGATACCCAGCTTCGATATGGGATGTTAGAGCGAGCAGTGGGTCAGTGCAACTGCGATTGGGGCGAAAACCAGCTTGTTCGACTGGGATCTGGTCATTCAATATCGGTGCTATACGATTGTATTTGAGCCGTTCTAGCAATTTATAGCAGGTGCTCAAAAGGGCAATCGGGCGATAGCTTCCTGGTTCATTGGATGGTTTACCTGGCTTAAGTATCGCTATCACTTTCGTAGTCTTAAAATGTTTTGGTAGGTTGCCGGTTTCTAGGACATTCGAGAAAAATTTAGTTAGCCACTGTTTTACATTTTTTCCAGCATTCTTAAGGAATTCTGGAAAAATGCCATCGTAGCCAGCTGCTTTTCCGTTTTTTGTTTGGGACAGAGCTGATTCTAGTTCTTCGCTACTAAAAGAGTTCGCATACTTCGATGGATACGAGCAATTACGCTTCATTTCTCTTAATTTGCGTTTAATTGTTCTCTTATGAAGGCGATTAATAGAAGCACGAGACATATTTACTATGTGATTTGCGATGTCCTCTGGATTTATTTCATTGTTAGCACGAGTAATTGAGTTTGAGCCACCCAGTTTCCGAAGGAGACTCCATGCTTCCCTGCTTGAATGGGAAAAATCAATGTTTTCAACAGCGTTAATCCACTTTTGTTTTCTCGCGGCGTCCAGTGAGTATATTAAGTCATCAGCCACGTCTGCCTCACCACTACTAAGGTACTCCTCATATAATAAATCGCTCTCTTTACTCCAGCCAGGAATATATTCTTCACGAAAGCCTCTTGGGATGCATTTCTTTGCAGTTGAGATGATGGCTCCAACAAATCTATCGTAATTTTTAGGAATGGGTTGGATCCAGCGAATCGCTGCATCCAACTTCATCCTATATTTATCCCAATCAGCTTTGTTAAAATTCCATCTAGGTTGAGGAGTAGAGTTAACGAGTGGAATTTGGATTCCTACCTCAAGAATTACTGGACGATGTTGAGAGCGTGGAAAACCTTGTAAGACAGCCCTAGATATTGGAATAGGGTTACGTTGTTCGTTTTTTGTGGAAAAACAGAGGTCGGGATTATAATCACGTCGCCATCTTGCAGATCTAAAGGTTTTCAAGTCTTTCGCATCATATACCAGGAACATGTTGTTATCATCCGCCCAGTCGGTCAGTTGCACGCCATTGGTATTATTATTTGAGTAGGACCACTGAGTGTGATGGCTATTGAAGTCACCAGCATATATTGCTGGATGATAAAATAATGGTAGAGTAGCAACTGGCCATCCTGTATTTGGAGGCTTGTATACGTTTACAATTTTCGTGTCCGATATATCAACAACAATAATATCGTTGTCCATCTGTGTAAGTACGTGCGTGCAGTTCAGGATTTCTGACTTAACATTCGTGGCAGATCCATATGATTGATGGTAAATAGCACTAATTAATTTGTAACCAACAATGTTTCCTCTAGAGGTAAGTTGCGCTTCATCTGCTGCATGCGTTTCTTGCAGAATTATAACGTCGATGTCGTAATCTTTTAATAATTTTTGTAAATGTTCAGTTTTTGACTTGCTCATGCCTTCAATATTCAATTGCAAAATACGGACTGAAGGTCCAATATTTTTTGTCTTATGGTGCTGAAAAGTACCGTTGTTATTGTGATTTTGATTTTGGTTCATATTTATTTATTTATTTTTTTTTTTTTTTCTTTTGTATCACAGCCAAGAGTTCGAAATGAAATGTTTGGCTACCAAGTTGAAATAGACTATTTGCGTAATCCAGGGTGCAGCACGAGGAGCTTATCTATTTCACACACCCCAAACAACGCTTATCTATTTCACACACCCCACACAATGTAAACCGATGTGCCAAACCGATTAGTTCCTTAATTACAATTTTCTTGTAAAATTCAAATAATAATAACCAATATTAATAGAAAAAATAGTTCTGGTTACAAAAAATTGTATTAATTTTAGTTTCCTAGTTGCAAATACAAAAAAAAAACAAAATTAAATAAATGTTGATTTCCTCTTTGATAAGAAAATTGCATTTAATTTTGAAAATCAATTTTTTAAATTAAATAAATAGCAAAAACAAGAAAATTTTATTTTTTTTGAAGAAAATTGAAAATAAAATAATTAAAAAATAACATCTAAAGCGTTTTTTTTTTTCAATAAAATGTTTTATATATTTTAAAAAATTTCCTTCTTTACTTGTAATCGATGTTGGGTTGGTGGGTTATAGTTTTTTGTTTGGATTTTCGTTTGATCGTTTCCTTACAATTAAGTACATATATACATTTGATTTTAAAACATAATTTAACAGGAAGTCATAAAAGTAAATGCTTCTGTTTTACATGTAAGCAGTAAAGATTTAAATAAAATTGAAACAAAATTTGTACATATGTATATTATATTTTGATATAAAACTAACATTTTTTATACAATTTTATTCAACAGTAAAAACCATAATTGCAACTGCAACATGAGTAATAAAAAGAGAACAATTAAAGTAATTATTTAAATATTTTATGACGAACTTCCTCCACTGCTTTTTGCTAAACATTAATTTTGCGTAACTCTTATATACTATTTAGTTAGTTATTCGAACAAACTCCTATAAAGTTAATCCCCGTTGTAGTGATTTTCGATAACTAATTTGATCAAAATGCCATTAGATCTCTCGATTATATTTTCTGACTAATTACTAATCGGTCGTTTCGTTTTTGATAAAGCTATTGAGTTGGATAAATTAGAAACGTTGGATTAAGATATTATGTCACCTAACTTAGCCCCACCATTTTTAAAAAAATTAAAAACCAAAGATTGTGCTACAGTTGTGATGTGTGTGCTACTCAGAAAAAAGGCCATATCGCCAATGGAAAAAAATTGGCACGCTGAAACAATTTTTCGAGCAGAAGTTAGCCCCGCCATTTTGAAAAATCTGAAAAACATAGGTTGTCCTCGAGTTGTGTTTGTTGTGCTATTCAGAAAAAAATTTCATATCCCTAGTGGAAAAATTTTATAACACTAAAATCATTTTTTAGAGTAAAAGTTAGCCTCTCCATTTTGAAAAAAAAAAAAAAAAAGAAAAACAAAAGGTCTGCTGTACGGTGTTAGAGTTGTGCTAGTTGTGCTACTCAAAAACAAATTTATACCACCAGCAGAATTATTTAAACATACTAAAATGACTTTTCGAGCAGAAGTTAGCCCCACCATTTTGAAAAAAATGAAAAGCAAAGGTTGTGCTGTTATGTGCTCGAGTTGTGCTGGTTGTGCTACTTAGACAAAAATTTCGTAACCCTAACAGAATTTTTTTACAAAGTTAGCATCATTTTTTTTCGAATAGAAGTTAGCCCCGCCATTTAAAAAAAAGTCAAAAAAAAGAAGTGCTGTATTGTGTTAAAGTTGTGCTGGTTGTGCTACTGAAAAAAATATCGTATCACCAACAGAATAATTTAAATCACGCTAAAACCATTTTTCGATTAAAACTTAGAGCCGCCATTTCGCAAAAATCAAAGAAAAAAGCTTGTGCTGTATTGTGCTACAGTTGTGTGCTGGATGCGCCACTCAAAAAGAATCCCATATCAACAATGAATAAAAGTTGGCACGCTAAAACGATTTTTCTAGCAAAAGGATATTTTCGAACAGAAAGCCTTCGAGCAGAAGATTAAGCAGAAGTTAGCCCCGCCATTTTGTAAAACAAAAAGAAAAACAAAAGTTATTATGTATTGTACTCTAGTTGTGCTGGTTGAGCAACTCAGAAAGAATTGCATATAGCAATGAATAAAAGTTGGAAGACTTAACCGATTTTTCGAGTAGAAGTTAGCCCCGTCACTTTAAAAAAAAAAAAATAAAAAACAAAGGTTGCGCTGTATTGTGCTTGAATTGTGCTGGTTGTGCTACTCATACAAAAATTCGTATTCCTAATAGAAAAAATTTATAACGCTAACATCATTTCTTCAAATAGAAATTAGCCCCGCCATTTTGGAAAAAAAAATTGAGTGATGTATTGTGTTAAAGTTGTGAGAGTTGTGCTACTCCAAAACAAATTCATATCCACCAACGGAAGAATTTAAACACGCTAAAATGATCTTTTCGAGTAGAAGTTAGCCCTGCCATTTAACAAAACATAAAAAAAAATGTAGTGCTGTATTGTACCATAGTTGTGCTGGATGTGCTACTTAAGAAAAATTCTATATCACCATTAAATAAATGGTGACAGGCTAAACCGATTTTTAGAGCAGAACGTATTCGTACAGAAGGCTAAGCAGAGCTTTGCCCCACCATTTGACAAAAAATTAAAAACAAAGGCTGTGGGTGTATTGTTCTATTGTTGTGCTTCTCCAAAAAAATTCCATACTACCAATGTTAAAAAGTTGATCTAGAACGTTTTTTCTAGCAAAAGTTAGCTCCGGCATTTTGAAAAAAAAAAAAAAAATGTAAACAGAGGTTGTGATGTATTATGCTCGAGTTATGCTACTTAGAAAAAATTTCAAATAACCCATGGAAAAATTGTGTAAAGCTATCATCATTTTTTCGATTAGAAGTTGAGTCATTTTTTTTTTTTTTTTTATTAATTAGTTAGACATGTTTAGCACACTAAATATGAAATATTCATTATTTAAACTCTTTGAATATCCGAAGATACCATGTCAACTATAAAGGAAGGAGATGAGGAAAATGGAAGGAATGGGGGTATAGGGATAACTATATTAATTTTTTTAAATGATGATGGACATTTTCTTCAAATGCCTGAGGGGAAAATTCATCGGGAAATACAGAGGAAGGCATTGAGTTCCATAATTTAGCCACTGTATTAAAATAGTCGTTTTGGAAGGACACAGTTCTGCAACGAGGTATTTGTACAACAACTGAATGGGATAACTCGGCAGCTCTTGTTGGTCGATTATACTGCGCACACAATGGAAGGATATTTTGAATTTCCTTAGAGGAGAATTCGCCAAAGTTATTTTTATAGTAGATTGATAATTCAGCCACATTTCTTCTGTGCTGGAGTGTATCAAGCTGGTCCGTTAGTTCGGTATTACCAATCAACTGTATTGCTTTCCTCTGTTCAGAGTCTAGACATTTTATTGTTGACTGACAAGCACCTCCCCAAACATGACAGCAGTACTCCATACATGGACGAATAAAGGACTTGAAGATTAGCAAAATTTGCTCGGGATTGAAATACTTTTTACATCGACTCAAGAATCCTAATTTTTGCATTGCAGATTTAGCGAGGTTGAACACGTGTTTATTCCATTTCAGGTTATTTTGAATACCCACTCCAAGAAGTCTAACTGATTCAACCTCACGCAATTCCTCGTGGTTTATTTTAATAGGAAAATTTTTATTTCGCTCTATTCGAGAAAGACGGCATAGTTTGGTTTTGGTTGGATTAAATGAAACAAGATTACGATCTCCCCATTCCATTATACGCTCCAGATCTTTGTTGATAGAATCAATTAGCAGCTCTCTATCAGTGGTAACTGCAGTATGAGATCGAAATTTAGGAGATGCATGTGATGCATGAAATTGGCGACCTGTAAGAAAACTATGAATCCATGAGACAGTAAGATGGTCTATGCCATAAGATTTCAATTTAGCCATGAGATTTTTATGCCACACTTTATCAAATGCTTTAGACATGTCAAGTGAAATACTAAATGTTTCACCATGGTTTTCCAGCGATTTGTTCGAGAGATGGGATACGTAGGCTAACAGATCACCTGTTGCATGACTTCTACGAAAACCATACTGTTTATCATCAATAATTCGCGACACTTCCAAATAATCTATTAAATTGTAGTTAACATATTTTTCAAATATTTTAGCTAAAACTGACAGAATTGCAATTGGTCTATAAATGTTAGGATCTGTCTTACTGCCTTTCTTTGGTATGGGTTGAACGCTGGCCAGCTTCCAAGAGTCGGGAAATATTCCGGTTTTATAAGATAAATAGAAAATTTTTGTTAAAATTGGAGCTAGTTGCCTAGCAAAATTTTTAAGAATGAGGGGTGGAATACCGTCGGGGCCAGCAGATTTGTTGATATTGACAGAAAGAAGCATTTTCCGTACAATATTGCAACGAAAAATAATGGGTTTCATTTTCGTTACAACTAGGGGAATGAGTGTAGAAGAATGGGGAGGTTCAATTATGTTTGAGTTTTCTGCGAATATACGACCCAATAGATCCGCTTTCTCTTTCGAGTCGCTCACGGGAATGTCATTCAGAACTAAGGTTGGAATAGAGGATCGAGTAAAATTGCTCTGGACTGATTTAACTGCCTGAAAGAAACTACGTGAGCCAGATGGGTGTTCGGCGAATTTCTTTGCTTTCTTCTGGATAAACGCTTCTTTGTCCAAGTCTATTTTGTATTTACTAATATATCTGGCTTTCTTATAGGCGCTATGGGTTTCAGGTGTTTTATTAGCGTTATATGTCTTAAATGCTTTGCGTTTATTCCTCACTGCCTCATTAACATCCCGCGTGAACCAAGGCTCAGTTTTAGGAGTGATTAATCGATTTGGAATAAACCGCCGCATTCCGTCTTTTATGATTTCGGACACTCTTATTGCCGATGTGCTAGGATCTTGATCAACACAACAAATAGTTTTCCAAGGTGTTTCATCATAAAAGTTTCTCAGTCCCTCCCAGTTGGCGCGTTTATAGTTCCAAACGCGACGAGGATTTGCTTTAATTTGTGTCGGTGATGTAAATTGCACTATTGCTGATATTAGTAGATGATCCGATGTTCCGATTTAAAATTTTTTTAGCTAGCAGCTGAAAAAGAAATTGCTTTATTTTTCAAGTAGAAATTAGTGTTAGCACTAATAAAATAGCACTAATAAAAGTGACATCTAGTGCCGGATAGAATAAACGAATACATGTCTAGGGTGACAATTTACGTTTCATATGTGTAGGGTGACCATTTTTTTTTCTATGTGAAATCACTGATATCTGGTGTTGAGCTAATATTTACTTTTTGTTGACTTTTTTCTCAAATTTGATTTAAAATATGTTTTGCAATTTTTCGTTTCTTCGCAGTTTTGCTCTCCATTAGCCAAATTAGAATGAGAAACGATGATTAATTTTCTAAAGAGAGAGGAGGTCAAAATAACAATTTATCATGGAAAAAATATTTTAAGGGATTGGATTTTTGACATTTCACAATTTTTTGATAAACATCTAATTTTATTATAATTTTAAACAATGTAGTATCCAAAATGAAAATACACTGCATGGTAATTTTGTACATATTTTTTTAGTGTAAAAGTCGTCTTCTTCCATAAAAAAGTCCTGCTGTATACACTTTTTTTTATAGTAGAATAATTTTTTTATAGTATAACAAGTTTTTGATAAATATGCCTGATAATTGTGGAATTAATTTGTGGAGCTAATTACCAAATAAAAACCATGTGCACAATTAAGTATTGAAAAATGGAACGACATTTTATTTTAATTTGACAGCTTACAATAAATTCTTATACTAGTGTGAAGTTGTAGCTTAAAGCTGGTTTACATTTTTCTAATCAAAAATTGAATTCAGTTGAAATAAAGTTTATAAAAAATAATTATTAATTAGATTAATTATTGTTATAATGTTGATTAAGAAGCATATTTAATATTATTGTTTAATTGTATGTTGCTATAACCAACACTTTTTTCAAGTAAAAAGTCATGGAAAGTAAAAAAAAGTCATGGAATAAATAATCTTCTTTCCTTTCGCACTTATAATATTTTCATATCTTCTATTTCACAAAATAAAAAAGACGAGAAAAAAAATCTAAGAAACCTATGAATTTCTGAATATGAAAAACTATACAACTAAAGCTGAAAACCAATTTGCACATATGTAGAGTGACCATTCGTACTGAATTTATAAGTACAGTACTGATTTTCTAGCTTCTGTACTGATAGACATATGCGGTACTGTTTTCTAAAATTATGAACTGAAAGTACTGATTTTTAAGAAACTTTTTAAATTAAGTTCCAATTTAAATACGGAAATAAAACCAGACGAGTCTTCGTTTGGTATGAACTTGTAATAAAAATTACTTGAAAAATACACTTTTATTTTTAAATTGTGACAGTTACTCACGGAAAATATATATCAAAATTTTAACCCTGTTTTCCCAACCAATCGTGGCGGAAAGTTGTATTGTACAGAACATAATTTCCTTAAAACAACTAAAAATATAAAAGCCAGATTTCTCAACTTCGCTTTACACATTTACCTTTCGCCTTAGAAGAGACATAGGTTAGGTGAGACTAGGGATAGTACGTAGTTTTACTCCTAAAATTTTGTACTGATTTCACTTAGAAAAAAATGGTTACCCTACACATATGTAACGTAAATTGTCAGCCTAGAAATATATTCGTTTATTCTATCCGGCACCAGATGCCACTTTTATTAGTGCTAATTCATTAGTGTTAACACTAATTTCTACTTGAAAAATAATGCAATTTCTTTTTCAGCTGCTAGCTAAAAGAATTTAAAAACGTTCTAGGTCAACTTTTTTACATTGGTAGTATGGAATTTTTTTTTTGAGTAGCGCAACTAGCACAACAATAGAACAATACACCCACAGCCTTTGTTTTTATTTTTCTGTCAAATGGCGGGGCTAAGTTCTGCTGAGCCTTCTGCTCGAAGGCGTTCTGCTCGAAAAATCGTTTTAGCCTGTCACCATTTATTTAATGGTGATATGGAATTTTTCTTGAGTAGCACATCCAGCACAACTATGGTACAATACAGCACAACATTTTTTTTATGTTTTGTTAAATGGCGGGGTTAACTTCTACTCGAAAAATCGTTTTAGCGTGTTTAAATTTTTCCGTTGGTGAATACGAATTTGTTTTGGAGTAGCACAACTCTCACAAATTTAACACAATACATCACTCAATTTTTTTTTTCACTCAACTTTCACTCTTTCACATCACTCAATTTTTAGGGTTCCGTTTTTTATACGGAACACTATTGGTGAGAGTAAAACGAGTTTTTCACATTGTATCGATTATCTCGTAAACTATAAATGTTATGAACTTGAAATTTGAGGTGCGTATAAAACTAATCTGTTCACATGAAATGACGGATACAAATAAAACTAAAGTGGTTTTCGTTTGGTTTACAGGCGTACGATGTGAGACCTTTGAGAAAATATATTTATTTATAGATTTAAGTAGGGTATCATATGAAAGGGCTTTATTTCAGTATTCCTTAAAAATTTATTTTGGAATTTTACACCTCACCATTTTTTGTATAATTTGGAATAATGACGTTTTTTTCGTGTTTTCTTACCTCAATTAGCTCCGAACCCAACTGATCGAAAATTTTCAAATGTACTTGGAATGATAGAAAAATTAGTACGTTTTTATTAAAAAATATAAAAAAGTGTCATATTCTCATACTTAGATTTATTAAGGGGGTGGATATGAGGAGGGGTAAAATCACTATTTAAAATGGGGTCAAGTGGGGTGTCATTTGAAAGAGGACTTTATTTAGAAAACATAACAATTTTTTTTAGAATTTTGCGATGCACAGTTTTTGAGTTATTTTCAAAAAAGTGCAACTTTCAGACCGTTCCTCCCCCCTACGTTTCGACACTGATTGACAGAAAAATTTGTAAAATTCACAGAGCTAGGAAAGTTGGTAAATTTTGTATGAAAATTATAGCGAGGTCTCAAATAATTATATTTCAGTGTGCTTAGGGGACCGGTGTAAAGAGGGTAAAAAAAAATTTTTTTGACCCAAGCGAGTGGGGTGTCATTTGAAAGAACACTTAATCTAAAATTTGTTGCAATTTTTTTTAGAATTTTTCGGTGCACAGTTTTTGAGTTATGGACATTAAAATGCAAAATTCAAACCGTTCCCCCCCCCCCTACGTTTCGACACTGATTGACAGAAAAATTTGTAAAAATTCACAGAGCTAGGAAATTTGGTAAGTTTTGTATCAAAATTATAGCGAGGACTCAAATAATTATATTTCAGTGTCTTTAGGGGACCGGTGTAAAGAGGGTCAAAATAAATTTTTTTGACCCAAGCGAGTGGGGTGTCATTTGAAAGAACACTTAATATAAAATTTGTTGCAATTTTTTTTAGAATTTTGCGGTGCACAGTTTTTGAGATATGGACAAAAAAGTGCAAAATTCACACCTTCCCCCCCCCCCCCCTAGGTTTCGACACTGATTGACAGAAAAATTTGAAAAAATTCCCAGAGCTAGGAAATTTAGTAAATTTTGTATGAAAATTATAGCGAGGTATCAAATAATTATATTTCTGTGCGCTTAGGGGACCGGGGTAAAGAGGGTAAAAGAAAATCATTTTGGACCCAAGCGAGTGAGATGTTATTTAAAAGAGCACCTAATTTCTAAATCATTGCAATTTTTTTTTAGAATTTTGTGATGTAAAGTTTTTGAGCTATTATCAAAAAAGTGCAAATTTCAGATCGTTTCGCTCCCTACGTTTCGACGATGATTGACAGAAAAATTTGAAAAAATTCGCAGAGACAGGATAATTTGTAAATTTTGAATGAAAATCATAGCAAAGTCTCAAATAACTATATTTCTGTGTGTTTAGGATGGGTGTGGGGAGAGTAAAAAACCACTTTTGACCCAAGTGAATGGGGTGTCATATGAAGGAGCACTTAATTTAAGAAACATTACAATTTTTTTAGAACTTGGACTAGAACAGTGCACAGTTTTGGTGTTATTGAAAAAAAATATTTTTAGTATGTAGCCTCTTCACCCCCCTAAATTTCAACACTTTATTGACCGAAAAAATAATCAAATTTAAACCATTTACAAACTGGTGAATCTTTCTTGAGTTACCATAAACATCTATGGATGAGATTTAACCTAATGTAACATTTTTTGAGTTATTTTTGATCAATGTGGATTTGATTGTAATTTACTATTGACATTTACGATTAAACATTAATTATTTTGTTATGCGTCTATGGTTTGGAAATATAAGGACATTACAACACAACTTTTTGTCAATAGTTTTTGATATTGTGTTCTTTTACATTCACGGAACCCTTGACGAGCGAATTTTATTCGCACTTGTCTGACTTTTTTCTATTTGAAGAAATGATGTTAGCGTTATTAAATTTTTCTGTAAGGAATAAGAAGTTTTGAGTAGCAAAACCAGCACAATTCAAGCACAATACAGTACAACCTTTGTTTTTAATTTTTTTTCAAAGTAGCGGGGCTAACTTTTGCTCGACAAATCGGTTAAGTCTTCCAACTTTTATTCATTGCTTATATGCAATTCTTTCTGAGTAGCACAACTAGAGTGCAATACATAACAAGTTTTGTTTTTCGTTTTTTTAAAAATGGCAGGCTAAGTTCTGCTTTATCTTTTGCTCGTATGCTTTCTGCTCGAAAATATCCTTCTGCTCGAAAAATCGTTTTAGCGTGCCAACTTTTATTCATTGTTGATATAGGATTCTTTTGGAGTGGCACATCCAGCACAACTGTAGCACAATATAGCACAACCATTCTTCTTTGTTTTTTGCAAAATGACGGCTCTAACTTTCAATCGAAAAATGGTTTAAGCGTGGTTTAAATTATTCTGTTGGTGATACGATATTTTTTTCAGTAGCACAACCAGCACAACTTTAACACACAATACAGCACTTCTTTGTTTTGACTTTTTCCAAAATGGTGGGGCTAACTTTTATTCGAAAAAAATGATGCTAACTTTGTAAAAAATTTCTGTTAGGGTAACGAAATTTTTGTCTAAGTAGCACAACCAGCACAACTCGAGCACAATACAGCACAACCTTTGATTTTCATTTTTTTCAAAATGGTGGGGCTAACCTTTTTGCACTAGTTTTGACACAGGGTGATTCGAATTTTGTTAAGAAATTTAGACACAAAGAAAGTTTAAAGATAAATTGCGCTTATTATGGTAAAAATTATTATTTTTAAAAATTTTAATTTTTTAAACATGGCGCGTTCATAAAGGTGCTACTCTATTCAAGCTTGGCATATTTTTTGCTAGTAAATATTCAAGTGGGTTTATATAGTCAACAAAACAAAACGCCTGTCTGTAGTTTTAATATGTTTTGGGTAAAAGATTTAATCTTTAGAAAAAAAGAAAAATATGTTACTTTTGGGTTGCATTATCTTTGAAAATTAAATTTATGCAAAATTTTTATAAAGTCTTACTTAGTATTTTTCAAACAAAAAATAAATTCAAACAAATTTATTCACATCGATTATTCGAGCAAAAAAAAACTTTAAACTTTTTTTGTCTCTAAAATTCTTAATAAATTTCGAGCCACCCTGTGTGTTAAAGCTAGGAAAACATAATAAAAAAACACGTAATAATAGGTTTATACTAGGGATTACCCAAGTTTCAAGGAAATCGGAAATGGTCGAGTTCACATCATCAGCGTTTTAAATCAATTTTTCATCTTCTGATGAATGGTCTGTGCGGTTTCTTAGGTCTCTAATCTAACCAATCCAAATTATTATATCTTAAGCAATTAAAGTTACTTCCTGATTTGGTATCGTGTACAGTTCTTTTCATGTAATGCAATGGTTTTGTTTATTTTGACGGACACAATGATTTTCTGGTGATCAAATTAAGTGCAAGCTATGCAAATATTTGCTGTTGTTGATTTTGCTTGGTAGGTGAAGTTGTAAGCAAATCAAATTTAAACTAAAAGCATAGTATAGTACAAATGTTATGATGAAGATGACGTGTTTAATTTAGATTTTCATTTTTTCACGTGTATGTGTAACTTATATATTTTATGGTTATTTTATTTTAGAACAAAATTTAATGTTTTTGTGCGTGTGTTATAAAATAGATTATAAATTAGTTGTTTATTTTTGTATCATCTTCAAGTTAGATCTCGTGATTTTAATGCTCTGTTTAGGAACTAAAACGATTTTAGTAGAATCGAAACTTTATTATATAAAAAAGCAATGGTTTTTAGATAAATTTCAATCTTGCTACCCGTAAAACGATACTTGTAGGTTTTTTTGTTCTAAAAATCAGGTCAGATTGTAATAATTTTGCCACCAACAACATTTATTTCATATGATTAATACAAAACATAAACAATAAATTTATATTTTTAATTTAAAAGTTATAATTACGACAAGAAAACATATTTTTCATGACTAGAAAGTTTTACGTGTTCTATATGATTCAAACGCTTTGAGAATAATAAAAGAATGTGGAAAAGGTTTTCCAAATGATCATTATTTGTATTTGCTTTTGTTGTATTATTTATTTCTGTTTTTATTTCTTTTCACTCTTGTACATTTCTTTTCAGTTTTCATCTTCAGTTGTTCTGGTATTCAGAACGAAATGAAAAGTTGAAAAATAATATCAAGAACTATAGCAGGAAAAAAGCTGTGCAACATCTGCGTGTAATATCTAATGTCATTTTGTTTTTGCTTTCTTCATTTTGATATATGAACCATGATAACCTTTTATATCTGTATCAATTAAGAAAATGTTTTTCCTTTTATTTTTAATTCTGTTCTGAACTAATCCTTATATAGAAATGAGAAATTAAAACAACAAACACTTATGTTTAATCACAATTTTTTTTTCTTTTGGAATTTGTATTTCAATTTGATGCATTTTCCGCAACAATAAAGGGTTTTTGATGGCTTGAAAAATTACAAAGATTTGGTATTTACATTCGAGCATATCATATCAAAAATCATGATTTTTAAAAAATTCAAAACATATCCTGTAAATACACTAAAATAAAAGGAAATTGTTTAGAATAAGTTATTCCAATTAAATAAATATTTTTCTTTTTATTTAATTTAATTTGAAATGGGTTTTATTTGGTCCAGGAAATATATTTACGTCAAAACAGTGCATATAGCTGGAGGAAATAAAATTTTAGGTTTCGAATCGTTTGCAAACAAATTTATTAAAAATCTAAAACAATTTGCGTATGGCATTCAAAAAATTTTCGGGATACGTTATATTTTTAGAAATTTTAAAATATAACGCATCAGGGATTTTTCATATTCCTGTTTACATATTCCTGTTTACAAAAATTAAAATCATTTGTTTTATTATCCAGTTATTATATAACTTACGTTTTATAGAGATTATTCTTAAACGTTTGAGATCTTTTTAAAAATCGTTTTAACCAAATAATTAAGAGTAAAATAGATTTGAATAAAGAAACTGACGCAGAGTTTGTTAAAATATTTTTTTTCTAAAGCCTGAATTCCGCCGGCTGTAAGTATATATTTTAACCTTCAATTATTAATCTGTGCACGAAACAATTGAGGAGAGAAATGTCTTGAAAATCTAATAATGGCTATTGAAACCAACGATAACGCAATAGCTTTTTTGAATCTCGAGTATTTAGTGTATACGAGGTACCCGAGTAAGTTCTATCGATATACGGAGTGCGTCATACCATACATTTCGAAACTTTAACGGAGTGTATCAAAATAATTCAAAGTTCAAGTAGTTTATATCCGTAGTTTCGTTCTAAACGATGGCCCTAAAAGTTTTTTGCTAAAATATCGTTCACATTCAGCAAAGGTGAAATTCTTTGGTCTATCGGCAACGCTGCGTATGAGATGGCTGATGAAGATTAAAAAGTGCTTGCCATCTCGGCAAAACCTTAGTGATGGTTTGCCTCTTTTTTTCACAAACCATAGAGCCCGGCTTAGAAACATCTTCAGGGTATGGGACGTCCCCACGATTTGTGACTCAAAAAAGCCTTTCTCTTTTCTTCGTCACAACAGGTTGAAATTTGAACCTTCCTAATAACTAATTTTCTTAAACTTTTTTTGACCAATTTCTTAAATTATTGTTAAATTTACTAGAAAGTAGCTTTTTTGCTTGTCTTTCATAATGCATGGTGTCACACTTTCTAAATGGAATGTGATACTAAGCCTGTTGTGATGATATGATTGCCTATATATGCATCACATGATTTTCTTGAATAAATAAACGAGCAGTTTAAAAATTTTGATCGTGACAGAATTCAATTCTTAGTGAAGTGCTAAACCCTCCACCCACCCCAACGCTAATCTAAAATCGTGAAACGACTGTTTGTTACTACACTTCAATTCATCCCGATAATTGTTATATTTAGGACGGGTTATCCTAAGTTCGGTTGGGTGAAATACGGTAACGGTAGATTTTTCACATGTTTGGTTTGCTCTAAATGTTAATGGATAATCTCTAATCTTCCGATATTCGGGAGCTATCTAATTCACCCAATATCATAAATCTGAGGCTGCAGATTAAAAATATTGGAAAAGGTAAATGAATGACCGATCTAAAACATACACAGGAAAATTATTGATTACACTGTTATTGCCTACACAAATAATATAAAATATACAATTTTTGAAGATGGCGCTGAAACTGTAGGTTAAGCATTTTTTTAACTGTCTTTCATGATATGAAAGGATAACGTTGCATCCTTAAACATATCAGAATTTAAAGAAATTATTAAAATAAAAATAAAATTTTGATCTGAGATGCACATCTTTATAAACTGTTATCTGTAGAACAAGACCAAACTATTTCTTTAAATTTTGGCAAAATTAAGGGGAAGTGTGGAACTATCATATTTATTAAAAAATTAAAAAAATGGTTGCCTTCAACTTAACGTTATTCTCACTGCAATAAATTGCTCTGAAGATATAGATCCTAATAAATTTTTTGATTATGCACTAGAGACTGCAAATACAATTGTAAACGAGTATGATTGGTGGCCTATGTCAACAACAGTACATAAAATACTGATGCACGGTTATGACATCATAGCTCAGTTCATTTTGCTAGTCGGTAAGAGAAAAACTTTATTTTGCTGAAAATTAAATAACTATTGAATAATAAATGAATATGTGTATATAGTTTTGTTACAGGACAACTGTCCAAAGAAGCTCAAGAGCACTGCAACAAAAATTTTAAGACTTTCAGGAGTAGATTCGCACGAAGAGATTCAAGAACTCACTATCTTACAGATATTTTTATTCGATTTCTTGTTTTTTTTGGACCCATTAATATCAAAAATGCGAACATCCACTTTAAATCGCAAAACACACGAACATCACAAAGATGTGAAACAATTATTCAAAATTACAGTTCAAGAACAAGACACAGATGATGAAGAAACTGTTTAAAATTATAAAAAAAATTTAATATTATCAATAAAAAAAAATGTTATGACAGTATTTTTTAATTTTTATTATTTAAATAATAAAATATGCGCGAGGCCGAAATCTCACAGGCCACAGCTCTGAGATATTAAGACTTCGGTCTGGGTTTAGTTTTCAGCAACAAACTTTTCTGAGGACATTGTTTTTAGTTTTAGACAGCGATATGTATATCAAAAATAAAATTCTCTGTAGAAGTAATGTCACCTAACTTAGCCCCGCCATTTTTAAGAAAATTAAAAACAAAGATTGTGCTGTATTGAAAGAATCCCATATCACCAATGGAAGTGTTATAAAATTTTTCTGTTAGGAATACGAAATTTTTGTCTGAGTAGCACAACCAGCACAACTCAGGCACAATACAGTACAACTTTTGTTTTTTATTTTTTTCAAAGTGGTGGGGCTAACTTCTGCTACAAAAATCGGTTTAGTCTGCTAACTTTTATTCATTGCTTATATGCAATTCTTTCTGAGTAGCACAACCAGCACAACTAGAGTACAATACATAACAACCTTTGTTTTTCATTTTTTTCAAAATGGCGGGGCTAACTTCTGCTTAATCTTCTGCTCAATCTTCTGCTCGAATGCTTTCTGCTCGAAAATATCCTTCTGCTCGAAAAATCGTTTTAGCGTGCCAACTTTTATTCATTGTTGATATGGGATTCTTTTTGAGTGGCACATCCAGCACAACTGTACAACTGCACAATACAGCACAACCTTTCTTCTTTGATTTTTACAAAATGGCGGGGCTAACTTTCATTCGAAAAATGGTTTTAGCGTGGTTTAAATTATTCTGTTGGTGATACGATATTTTTTCAGTAGCACAACCAGCACAACTATAACACAATACAGCACTTCTTTTGTTTTTGATTTCTTCTAAAATGGCGGGGCTAACTTTTATTCGAAAAAAATGATGCTAACTTTGTAAAAAAATTCTGTTAGGGTTACGAAATTTTTGTTTAAGTAGCACAACCAGCACAACTCGAGCACAATACAGCACAACCTTTGGTTTTCATTTTTTTCAAAATGGCGGGGCTAACTTCTGCTCGAAAAGTCATTTTAGCGTGCCAACTTTTTTTCATTGATAATATGGAACTATTTCTGAGTAGCACAACCAGCACAACCCTAGCACAGTACAGCACAACCTTTGCTTTTAATTTTTTTTTCAAAATGGCGGGGCCAACTTCAACTCGAAAAATGGTTTTAGCGTGTTTAAATTATTCTGCTGGTGGTACAAATTTGTTCTTGAATAGCACAACTAGCACAACTCTAACACCGTACAGCAGACCCTTTGTTTTTCTTTTTTTCCAAAACTCGAAAAAATGATTTTAGTGTTATAACATTTTTCCACTAGGGATATGAAATTTTTTTCTAAATAGCACAACCAGCACAACTCGAAGACAATACAGGACAACCTTTGTTTTTCTGATTTTTCAAAATGGCGGGGCTAACTTCTGCTCGAAAAATTGTTTCAGCGTGCCAACTTTTTTCCATTGGTGATATGGCATTCTTTCTGAGTAGCACATCCAGCACAACTGTAGCACAATGCAGCACAATCTTTGTTTTTAATTTTCTTAAAAATGGCGGGACTAAGTTAGGTGACATGTAGAAGTACCAGTATTTTATCTCTGTTTAGAAATTTATTACAGATCATGTATTAACATAATTTTGTGAAAAGATGATACTCTCAGCAAACTACTCTAAACTTCTCCATTTAGCGTTTCGAGAAAATATTACAGAATCACAAATTCATATTTCTTTCAAAATTCCAAAAATAATGTAAAAATTAAATAGAATCAAACATCAAACTTTTTTCAAAATTCTAAAAACAATCCAAAAATTATTACAAAACCAGAGATTAAAACTTTTTTCAAAAATTCTAAAACTATTGCAAAAATTATAACAAAATCAAAAATTTAAACTATTTTCAAAATTCCAAAACTTAGAATAAAATCAAATATTTAAACTGGTTCTAAATTCTAATAATATTTCAAAAATTCTTAAATATTCAAACTTTTTCCAAAATTGTATAAATATTGCAAAAATAATAACAATATCAAAAATTGAAACATTTTTCATAATTCCAAAAATATTCCAAAAATTAAAACTTTTTTCAAAATTCCAAAAATATTCCGAAAATTCTACAAAATCAAAAATACAAACTTTTTTTAAAACTCCAAAAAATATTTCAAAAACTATAACAAATTCAAAAACTTCCATGTCACATTTACGTCATATAAACAGCTAGCTAATTTTCTTTTCCATGAAATTAGCTAAAAAAATAAACGAAATCATTTTTTTGACATACTTGACAATATTTTTTTTGACAAACTTATAATGCAAAAAAATTCTCAATAATAATAATATCATGTTCATTACATTTCATTTCATTCAAATAACTATTTAATATTATCTAAAAAAAGAATTGAAAATCATTCTTTTGACACACTTGACATTATTTTTTTGACAAGCTTATAATGAAATAATTCTTAATAATAATAATAAAATTACATGTCATATAAATAATTAATTTTATTTTGTTCCATAAAATTGGGTGACAAAATAAATAAAAATCTTTCTTTTGACACACTTGACAACATTTTTTTGACAAACTTATAATGCCATAATTATCAGTTATAATAATTAAATTTCATGTCATATAAATAATTAATTTTATTTTTTTCATAAAATTGGGTAAAAAAAAAATAAAAATCTTTCTTTTGACACACTTGACAACATTTTTTTGACAAACTTATAATGCCACAATTCTCAATAATAATAATAAAATTTTATGTCATACAAATAATTAATTTTATTTTTTTCCCAAAAATCGGTTAAAAAATAAATAAAAGTCTTTCTTTTGACATACTTGACAACATTTTTTGACAAACTTATAATGCCATAATTATCAATAGTTATAATAAAATTTCATGTTATATAAATAATTAATTTTATTTTTTCCATAAAATTGAGTTAAAAAATAAATAAAAATCTTTCTTTTGACACACTTGACAACATTTTTTTGACAAACTTATAATGCCATTATTATTAATAATAATAATTATATTTCATGTCAGATAAATAATTAATTTTATTTTTTCCATAAAATTGGGAGAAAAATAAATAAAAATGTTTCTTTTGACACGCTTGACCACATTTTTTTGACAAACTTATAATGCCACAATTCTCAATAATAATAATAAAATTTCATGTCATACAAATAATTAATTTTATTTTGTTCCATAAAATTGGGTAAAAAAATAAATAAAAATCTATCTTTTGACACACTTGAAAACATGTTTATGACAAACTTATGCCATCATTCACAGTAATAATAATAAAATTTCATGACACATACTTCAAAACACTTCAAGAATTAGTATTTACACGAAAAAAATACTAAACATCCATGTAGAATTATTTAAAAGGGAGCAAAATAATTATGCGCGTGTTTTAATAGGTTTTGAACCATTATGCGGCGTGATGATCTTGGTCTCATCGCCTTTTGAGGTCGTCAGAGTCCCAATTCACATGACCGAAGCTTTCCGGATGATACATCATCCAGGCACACAGTTTGCTTTCTGCTAGTGGCCCACTAGCAGGTTCAGTGTTCATTATAACAACGAAAAACAGAAATAAGTAAAAATCAAAACTTTAAAAATATACAGAAAAACAAAAGAAATATTAATATTTCTTAACAATGAAAAAAATTGGTTTAAAATATAATACAAAAAAGTCCAAGCGGCACGTATATCCGCTAGAAATAGGTAGATTTCGGGACCAGACAGCTTTGTGAACAAATAGAATTGGATGTGTCAGATTAGTTTAAATAAAAAATTTAAGTAGAATAGTCCAAGTCCAGAATAATCCAAAAAATCTATCAAACCAAACTAAATACATTAAAGGAAACTACTTTATCAATGCGATTTCGGAACAGTTTTATTTAATTTGGTTAAAACTACTTTTAATAACATATTAAATCCACCAAAGAGCAAATAAACTTTCTCACAACGTCATACCTACAACACCGCCACACATAATTTTATAATCTAAAATTGTCAAACAACTTTTACACCTCAAATAATTCAAATATCTACAATTTAGGAAGACTTTTGTAAATGTGTAATCAATAGGCATATAAGAAAATCGTCGCTTTAATAATGAAACAACATATTCGCAAAAGTGTAGTTTCGAGATAATTGGGTTTAAAGATTTTTCGATTTTCTGATTTTCGTAAACTCGGCAGCATTATTGAATGAATAAAGATATTGGAAAAAAAAATTCTACCAATTAATCTTGATTAATTTTCCCACAGCATATTAAAATTTCACATTGGTACCTGCTGGCTTTTTTACCTAAAAAGAGGTGAAAAGTCAATCAGGTACCTGATTTTAAACCGATTTTACCCAAGTTATTATTCTGTAGGAATTGAAATATCGTACATGCATTTACGCTGTTTTAATATTTAACCAAATTCAAATTTGCATGTACGTTAACTAACAATATATTAATTTTCACCCCCAGTTATAAAAAAATTGAAAAATGTTAAAATGCCACTTTATAGACATCCTTATGGGGAATGCAGCGCACCCATTATATAATAACAACGTATATATGGCATACGTTATTTCATTATTAAAGCGACGAAATATTCCTTAATTTAAAACAATAATGACTTATTTTTTTTAAATTTTTGCGAAAAAACTAAAAACTGAAAAAAAAAACAAAAGAAATTTTTTTGATATTTTTTCTATGGGATATTTTTATATTTTTATAGAAGTTGTTGTTGTAATTGAATGGCATGCATTAGGTTTAATGCTAATTACATTGAGACCTCTTGGGTTAGAAAGCTGAAAATCTCTGAGGTTTGTAATGAAGAGCTTTCTCATTGGCGAAGCAATGAGAAGGGCATAGCAGGATGCGTACCTAGATTGGTTGTAATGCCGTTCGACTAAGTTGCAGCCACCGTGAGTAGGAGATATTATAAACCTGCTGCTTCAGCACAAATGCAGAAATGTACGCAATTTTCATCAAATAAACGGAAATGGGAAAAAAATTACAAGTGGAAAATGGAGACTCTGGCGACCCCGTTTGCGAAAGACCTACGATCAGCGCGTCCAACCCCCACAATCACTCTCAGACGCCCACACACTCACACCCCACACAGGCTATGACTAACACGCCCCCATTCAACTACTGACACGCCCTTTCATACACATTCACCCTTCTACGTTAAACACAATAAAAACAAAAAAAACACAAATAAAATAAGTTGACTCACACATGATTAAATCCTCCAGCCCTCCAAGTTTCCGTTATATCAGCCCTCCATCAGTACTAACTGTGTCCAATTACTTTGATAAAGACAGGTACAGGTAAATAGTTGTATAAATCAGCGTTAAATAACTTTCCAATATAGTTGCATAAAAAATGTAATAATTTGTCTCAATAATTGTTGAGTAAAACGTCGAAATACAGATGTAACAATTGGTATTAATAATCGTTGAATAATACGTTGTAATCACCAAAAAGGTAATAATTTGTATCCATAATCGTTGAAGGACCAATGTAATAATATGTATCAATAATCGTTGAGTAAAACGTTGAAATACAAATGTAATTGTTGAATTATACGTCGTAATCAAGAAATGTAATAATTTGTAACAATAATCGTTGAATTATACGTTGTAATAAAAAAAATGTAATAATTTGTATCAATAACCGTGAGTAATACGTCGTAATCACAATATACCAATAAATGTTGAACAATTTATATCAATGAATGTTGAATAATACGTTGAAATCAAAATGTGTAATAATTTGTATCCATGAATGTTGAAAGCAAAATGTAACAATTTGTCTCAATAATCGTTGAGTGAAACGTTGTAATCAAAAATGTAATAATTTGTCTCAATAATTATTGAGTAAAACGTTGAAACACAAATGTAACAATTTGTATCAATAATCACTTTTCAATATAGTTGAACACATTTGTAATATAGTTGCATGCGTGGAACATACGAGGTTACCAGTTGTAGGTAAATATAATTCGTTGCAACTATGGACAGTGATGATATTAATATTGGATGAACATACGCGGCAAAACTTGACCAAAGATGATACAAATATTTGTAGGAAAACACGTTGTACGTTGAAAATGACGATGTATGTATTGTACAAAAAAAATATGTTGAAACAAGTTGATTTAAATACAAAAATGTTGCGCTGCAATAGCTCAGCGATTATCGTAAATTGATACTAATATTGGGTAAAAGTTGTGCCACAACCACTCAGGCAACTGTTGATGAAACTGTATAATTAAGTTGTAAACTTCCACATATAAACTACATCTACATTTATTTATTTTCTAAATTTTTGGTATTTAGTAAACAGTTACGTTACATCAATTTATTCTAGTAATTCAATTGCTTATCGTAATTAAAATTAGTAACATTTAACAGATTAATTCTACAGTTATGTTGTTGGTCTTGTACAATTAATTTTCTATTTGACCTTTATGAGCAACGACACTTATCATTTAATATCACCAAATCTGATATTCCAACTCATACCGTTTAATTAATTTTAATTTTTCTTTTATATCACAGGTCTTAATCTTCAAGTACAAAAAACTTTAATATTTAATATCACAGATTCTTACATGCAAGGTCATACGAGTTTAATTTGTTTATATCACAGATCATAATCCTCACGTACCAAATTATAACAATTAATATCCCAGAATCTTGACTATCTATTTTAATTACGAATATTATTCGGGTTTATGGTTCTGTTAAACAGAATATCACAGATCATTAGGTAAAATTCATCAACTAACGTTTTACAAACACAGTTAGGATTTTGTTTCCGGGTAACGGATCAATATAAATAAATTAATATTACCTTTGGCTATCGTACTTGTAAAATTTGGATTACCTCCGCAATTTGGATTGGCCTCCCGAGATTCTCTTCCTTTAGTTTCGATTTTATTTAATTTCATAAATCACAGAAAAATTAACACACCACAAAAACTATCATAAACGTCAAAAACAGAAAAACAGTCTCCATTCAATAGGAGAAAATGTAATAGACTGCGCGAGTACCATGTGAATCGCAAAATTAAACTAAGAGCAAAAACAACTACACAGTCGATCATTATATAGCCGTTTTTGACTTCGAATCATTCGAAGAAAGGGTTTTTGATGTAAGGAAATTATTTAGGTAAATCAATGTTAGGATCTATTTTTCGATATAACGAAATGAGCGGTTACTTTATAATACTTAATATTGCAAAAATAATTTTGCAAAACAAATTATTTCCGACACACTAATATAAATCATCAATGAATTAGAGTGAATTAAACGCAAGTTTAATCGATCGTACGACGTTAATGTATTACAAAATATCAACTCACAACAGTATTACAGTGGAACTCAGATCCATAACGGAAAGACAATTGATAACAAAAAATACCCATATAGAAAATCGAATGCATAACACACTAGGATATTAATTCTTTTTATTGTGACGATTGGACAAATACGCACAGCTGTTTTGAGGTTTGAAAACTTCGTTGTTTAATCACGGTTAGTGTATGGAGAATTCAAATTAAAATAGTATGAGTCAATTTTACGGGGTTGCAAAATCAAATATTAATGTTTATGTAATTAAATAAAAACAACTATGAGTTACTGAAACTATAAGAAAAATGCATCTGTCAATGAGGGATGGATAAAAAAACTGTTACAAGCTACTTATGTTAAAAAAATGACAACTAAAGAATCAGAGACTATAATACACTGTGTTCAAGCATTCTTCCAGGCTATCCATTACAGGTTATAGTTGAAAAGTTTATCTAAAAGATAATATGAGTTTAAAACACATAAACTCAAAAATGAGGAAGGCATGACCGTTTGCGTTTGTTTTAGTTCTAACAGCCGTGGTGTCTCAACCTCTAGACTTGAACTATTTTTTTTTTAAATTTTGAAAAGATTTATGTTCTAGTTAACGTATGCATACATATTCAAAAGTGAGATTGGCCATTTTCAGCCAAATCAAGGACATCAAAGTTTATTAAATTTTTAAAACACCTGATTTTTCAGGAACCTGGAATGCTAAGGTTGTCATTTTAAAAAGAATGATAGAAATATGTTTAAATATTTAATATTGATAAATTTTATTAAAATATTATGATTCAAACGGAAGTTATAACGCCCTAGATTTTTCGAGTTTTTTAGCTCTAGCCACTTAACCTGTACCCGGATATGGCCAGTTCGCAAACTTGTCCAAAAAATTATTTGCCGCAACGTATACAGAAAAAATTTTCGTTGTAGGTCAAGAAATGCGATCGTGTGAGTGCCGGTAAATTTCGTTATAGCTCATATCGTTATATATATATAAATATATATATATATATATATATATATATATATATATATATATATATATATATATATATATATATATATATATATATATATATATACATATATATACATATATAAATAGATTATTAATTTATACCCTTTTGCCAAACACCAACTAAATGAAGTATCGTTGTAATTTGGAGTGCAACATCGGTTTCCATCCTGACTTCTTTAAAATCTGTTCAAAAGCATGGTGTACGAATTGTGGGTGATAAAAATTTAGGACCAAATCCTGATTCCCCACAACACCGTCAAACTGTTGTTGATATAATTTTTTTTAAATATCGTCACAAGCAGGATTAAGTTTATCTTAGAGGCATCATGCATCAAACATATTATTTTCACACTTTTACACAACAATTGGTGTATGCAAACTGTCACGTTCCTTAGCTGTCATAATTACAATATGCGTAGGGACATCTTTGTTCGAATAGCTGATAAATGGAATGATTTGTTGGCAACAATAATCTAGACTCTAGAGTAGCTTCAATGTACAAAGGTTTAAAAATTTTTTTTTTGGAATTTTTATTGGTTATCTATGAGCTGCCTTGATAGAAAACTGAACAAAAAGTGATATCCAACTTTTTCTCCCTGTAGTTCTACTCTCACAGCAACGCAAGTAGCCCTTAGCCCCATAAATTCAACAAATCAAAAATTGTTCAAAACAGTTTTTCTTCCATAATAAATCGCAAGCTACATCCACAAAAAAATCCAACTTAAACTCCTCATTTCCTGCAATTTTTCGCGAATTTCATCCTAAATTGTTTTACATAAAAAAAAAATAAAATTCACATGTGCTCTATCTTAATTTCCATAAAAACAAATTTAAATAAAAACCAAACAAATTTCGTTTTATTATTTAAATTTTATATATTTTTTACAGAATAAAAAAATATAACTAAACTCGCTGCAAAAAAAAAACTGAATTCAATATCAAATTTTACACATTTACCATAAAAAATATAAACCTTCCTACCTCTGTTTGTTTACAAGGATAACAGAAAAAAAAACAATAAGAATCATGATAACAAAAATAAAAGTTACATATTATATACAACTTTAATATCAATGAAAATTTTATTTGCACTTAAATTAACAAAACAAAAAAAAATAGAAAAGAAAAAGGAAAATGTTTTTCCTGGCTTATATAACAATATTATTCTATTACTTATTCAGTTTTAAATTTTTTTTTTATTTTCCTTTTTTCCCAGACTTAACGAAAAAAAAAACGAACAAGACAAGAAAAAATGAATGGAATTTCTTCCATATCAGACGACAAGAATTGTTGAGAAAAGCTTCAGTTGGTGTAGGTTTTTCTTTTTAGTTTGTTTGGTGGTTTGAGAGATTTTTGCATTTTCCTCTCTCTTTTTTTGTTCTATGTGATAAATATACCCTGGAATAATGCAGCTTAGAAGTATGCATTTTTAATAAACTGAGGTTTTTTTGTGTTTCATCTTTTATCTTGTTTTGTTTTGTTGGTAAACATTTTAACAATTTATGATAGATAAACGAGAACAAATATTCTTGGATAAATGGTAAGTTCTGTTTCTCTGTTCTATAGTTTAATATTGATAAATGGTGAACCGTTCGGTTGTATTAAAAATGATATCGATTATGTTTTCTTGAACAAAAATATTTACTTGGGGACTGTGGTAATAATAATTAACATATACTTAATAAGAGAAAATGATAAACTGGTATCACTATGCAAAATGACAACATAGATCTCTCAATGCTGTGTACGAGTAGAGAACGAAATATCAATGTTTTTTAAAGTCGACTCCAGGTTAAGTCAAGGTGATGCTATCTCTCGTAAACCCTTTAATTTAGAATGGAATATGTGTGCCGTCAAAAGAAACTACAAACTAACAACAATATCTTGTCAATAAACTCAGTACAGATGATCGCTACGCTAATGCTGTTATTATCCTCCACCAAAGTGAAACTGTTATGAGTGAGATTTTCAAGTGTCTTTAAAAGAGTGGTGCTAGAAAAATTGGTCTGCTAATTCAAAAACGAGGAAGTTTACTTAATATGAAGAATCGAATTTATCTGACCATCAGATACTGCGCTAAATTTTTGGTTCACTTGAGACAGACGATGGAGAGCACAGAACGCGATATAACAATGAAGTTAGAGACCTTTTTGACCTTCTTCATATAAAAGGTTGTACCGTTTAAATAGGATTGCTTGGTTTGGGCATGCTTTGCGAGCCAATTCACAGTCTAGAAGGATTAAAAAATACACGTTAGTACTGTTATGCTGTTAGGATGATGATTCTGGAAACCTTCACTTTCACTAGGATTATTCCGAGTACCCAAACTAATATTTTGTAATATAGATATATGAAACAATGAACTGACAATTTTAATTGTTTATTGATTCTTAATTGAAGTCTGATACAATACTAAATTTTTATATATATTTAAATGGTTTTTCATTAGATTGATTATGTAAATAAATGCCGTTGTAAATTCGTAATTGATTATATGTGTGTAAGTATTTTACATAAATAAAGTGTTTAAAGTATTGTAAATTAATATATACATAAATCAATAAATCTAAGTCGTCTACAATAATTCGTTTTAATAAATAGCGAACGTATTTTCTATTGTTGTTGTTACTTTCTTCATCCCTTCAAGGTTCTGAACATTCCGCCCTCCTTGAACCCTCGGCTTCAACAGCTATTGGTAATTTCGACAACTTATGTATAGGGCGTTCAAATGACCCTCCGGCTATTTTCACTGACACCACACGGACTAGTCCATCCTTTCCAGGGTAAGTCTTCTCAATCCTGCCAATATGCCATTTTGCTGGAGGTGAGTTTTCATCCTTGACCAAAACTAAATCTCCGATCATCAAATTTTTCTCTTCTTTCAACCACTTGTTGCAACTTTGAAGGCTTGTTAGGTACTCAATGTGCCATCTCGACCAGAAGTGCTGGATTAGCTTCTGTGTCATTTGCCATCTCGTTAAATGCGACATCTTGACATCGACCAAACTTGGCTGAGGGATCATTGTGAGTGGTTGACCAATCAGGAAATGCGCTGGGGTGAGAAATTCTTCATCGGACGAGCTCGTACCGCAGATGGGACGTGAATTTAAGATAGCTTCAATCTGTGCAAGTAATGTGCTCATCTCTTCGTAAGTAAGAATAGACTCGCCAAGAACACGTCTTAAGTGAAACTTAGTCGACTTGACGGCTGCTTCCCATAACCCTCCAAAGTGCGGCGCTGCTGGAGGATTAAAAAACCATTGTATTTGCTCCCTTAAAAGAGATGAATAAATATGATTAGTGTTTTTATTTAACATTAGGAACCATTCTTTCATTTTGTTATTAGCTCCGATAAAATTGCTCCCATTGTCGCTATAGAACGCGCTGCACACCCCTCTTCTTGCACAAAATCGATGCACTGCAGCAAGAAAGGAATCGGTTGATGCATCATTAACCAACTCTATGTGTACGGCTTTGGTACTAAGGCACACAAAAATAGATATATAACCTTTATGTGCCTTATGTCGTCCCTTTGCTGGTTTAACAAGAATTGGGCCGGCATAATCAACACCAACCCTTAGAAATGGACGAGAGTATGTAACTCGTGCGCTAGGAAGGTTACCCATTCGTTGGTGACATAAGTTTTGGCTAAACCTGAAACATCTCATGCAGCTTCGTACTGTTCTTCTCGCCAAATCCTTACACCCTATGATCCAAAACCGTTGCCGCAATGTGCAGACCAGCAAAGTTTGTCCAGCATGCAAATTCCTTAAATGTTCATTTGTAGCAATTCGTTCAGCTAATTTGCTTTTACCAGAGAGAATTATGGGATATTTCGTAGCCATAGAAACCTCAGCATTCTGAATACGCCCTCCAACACAAATAATGAGGTCATCATCAAGATAAGGCGAGAGTGATTTAATTTTGCTGGCTGAGCGGACGATCTTCTTTTTTTTCAGACATTGTATTTCTTCTGCAAAATCCATGCATTGGTATTGTCGTATTAGATCCTTTTCAGCTTTCACGATTTCTTCAACAGTAAGAAGCATTGAGACATCCCGTTTGAACCGTTTTTGGCAGATCATAATAAATCGCCGTACATATGCCCAGACTCGTACAATCTTTGGATATGAAGACACCGCATTCACGAGTAGTGCTACGACAGAATCTTCGGTGGTAGTTTGGAAAACATGCACGACTAGTTTTCTCTCCTCAGCTCGCTCAACATCGTCTTTGATCTTTATAACAGCTTCAGCTGGCCATTGAGATTCATCATACTGCATCCACACTGGCCCATGCCACCACAAACGCGATCGCGATAAACTCGAAGGAACAACACCGCGCGACGCTAAATCGGCAGGATTATCACTAGATTTAACACGATGCCATTGGTTACCCTTAGAGTGCTGGAGGATGTTCGACACTCGATTTGCCACATAAGTATTCCAACGTCGTGGTAATGATGAAATCCAATGCAGCACAATAGTAGAGTCGGTCCAATAGGTTATCGTAACATCATTCGTAGTAAGATACTTTTGTACATAAAGCATCAATTTAATCAAAAGATTGGTTGGCTCCACACAACTCCAGACGTGGGATTGAAAGTTGCTGAATGGGGGCAACCTTAGTTTTAGACATCAACAAATTCGTGATCCAAGCTCCTTTATGATAGGTTCTGGCATAAATCACTGCAGCATATGCCATTTCAGAGGCATCAGAGAACCCATGCAGCTCTATTCTGGACGTTGAGGTTGGTAACCATCTTGGTATTTCTATCTGGTCTACATTCAACATTTCATTTCGAAGGTTGCACCAACTGTTAACAAAGTCAGTTGGCAGACCATCATTCCAATTCAGATCATGTAACCACACTTTTTGAAACATTGTTTTAATAATGATGGTGCATGGTGCGAGCCAACCTAATGGGTCAAACAACCTAGACGCTTCTGATAAAAATCCTCGCTTTGTAAGAATTGGTGTTTCATCCATTGAACATTGAAATTTAAACTGATCAGCAGATGGATCCCATTGGATTCCCAAAACCTTTACACTGTGATCATCTAATAGACTAATGGTCTTTAATTCACGATCCTCTTCTGTGATATTTTCCAAAACCCTTGAAGAGTTCGAAGACCATTTTCTTAGGCTGAGACCTGCAGTCTTAAGACATTGAATGACGGCTTCTTGAAGTTTTGTTGCTTCTTCTATATCAGCAGCGCCAGTCATCAGATCGTCTACGTAGAAGTCTCGTCGTATAACTTCAGCGGCTTCTGGATAAATGTCTTCATTGTCCTCAGCAACTTGTTGTAAAACACGAACTGCGAGAAATGGAGCACATGATGTACCATAAGTGACAGTTAAGAGTCGATAAGTCATCATTGGTGTTGATTGATTTTCGCGCCATACTATGCGTTGGTAATCAGTATCGTTCCTGTGAATTAATATCTGCCGATACATCTTCTCAATATCACAGGTAAAAACAAAGTGATGAAATCGAAATCGGAGTAAAACAGGAATAAGTCCCTGTTGAATCGTTGGCCTGACTGATAACCGGTCGTTTAAAGAAGTCCCATGAAGGCTCTTGGCTGACGCATCAAAAACTACGCGAAGCTTTTTCTTCATTCCCGAATTTTGGATGATTCCATGATGTGGTAGATAAAAGCGATGGCGATTGTTTCCATCTGCTTCATGTTCAGGAATTTTCTCCATGTGCCCGAGCCTTTCGTAATTGCGCATAAACTCCAAATACTGTGAATGAAAGTTCGGATCCTTCTGAAAACGTCTTTCCACTGATGTCATCCTCTTTACAGCTCTATCTTTAGATGCATCTAGATTTATAGCATCAGTTGTAAATGAAAGACGAACAACAAACCTTCCATCAGCAGCCCTAGAATAATTTTGTTTAAAATGTTCTTCACAGAACTCTTCTGCACTAGTTTGTGCATCAATACTAGAAACTTCTTCAATTTCCCAGAACTGCTTCAAAAACTTGTCCACATCGTCTCCAATATGTAAATTAATGACGGATCTGGTTAATGCCTCTTGTTGAACAGATCCCGCCAATATCCACCCAAATATGGAGTTATGAGCAATTGCCAAGTCTTCAAATTTTAATTGTTCAGATTTCAAAACATTGAAGAATTGATCAATGCCCATCAACACGTCAATTTCTCCCGGTACGTTGAATTCAGGATCTGCCAGCGGCAACTCGTTAATTTGGCTCCAATTTGTTACATCAACTCTCCGCGAAGGTAGCTTTGAAGTTACTTTTGATATGACAAGTGCTTGCAGGTTGATCTTCTGAGTTGATTGGAGACGAGAGCTGATTTCAAGATCGACAATGCCTCTTGTTGTCTCTGCTGCATTGGATCCTAGACCTGTCACAACAATTCGTGCGTTCCTACGGCGCAACCTTAGTCTCTGAGCGCAGGACTCTGAAATAAAGGATCTCTGGGATCCTGAGTCCAATAAGGCACGACAAAGTTGTTGACTTCCCAAACTATCCTTGATATTCACCAGTGCGGTGGGTAACACAGCAATGCATTTATGAGAAATATGACCATTTTCAGAAATATTTAATGAAACACTACTTTCCCCATCTTCTTGTGACGTTGATTGTTGTTGGGGTTTTATGGGGTCAGGTGTTTGTGGTTCAGCTAGATGAAGAAGATGATGGTGTCTTCGTTCGCAATCGTGACAGGCAGACCGCGATTTGCATCTGTATATCCGATGACCTTTCGATAGACAATTGAAACACCTCTGCATTTTCCTAACCAATTTTCGCCGCTCTTCTACTGACATTTCCTTAAAGGCATTGCAACTACTTAGATGATGCGATGGGCCCTCACAAGCTTCTCATGAGTCTTGACTCTCAGCATGCATTGAACTAACACGTTCTGATGGTCGTTTATTTCTAGACCGCGATTTGATGGTGCAACTAAATGCTTTAAGACTATCTCTTCTTTTTTTTAAGAATGTGTAGAAGTCAGTGAGCGTTGGCTCGGATTTCTCAACTACTATGGAACTCCATAACTTTTGTGACTCGACATCTAATTTGCTCAATCCAATATTTATAATCCAATGATCTCTTGATTCAGCGTATGAACCTAGAGACTTAAGTCCTCGAGTAACTTCCTCATATGTTTGAACTAGTCGTTCAAAATTTGATTCATTTGCTTCTTTAATGTGTTGTTGATCAACGAATGTAGATATGTATGATTGGATAATCATAATTGGCTTGTCAAACGTCTCCTTCAACATCTGAAATGCCTGGATATAGTTTGCATCGGTTACCGAAAAATGCTTAATTGTACGTAAAGCATCCCCTTGTAACACACCTTTTAGAATCTGAAACTTTTGAGCTGCTGATACCGAAGAATTGTTATGAACAGCTTGTGTATAAAGGTCGTAGAATGATTGCCAATCAGCATAGCTTCCACGTATTTTCTATTGTTGTTGTTACTTTCTTCATAAATTCAAGGTTCTGAACAAGTACTCCCTGGGGTGAGTCAACAACCGCGAGGTAGACCACAAATGCAATGGGAGATGGACATAATCTACGACCTTAAAAATATTGGCTTGTATTGTAAATGTGTAGCTGTCGCGAATGACCGTGGTGAATGTTCAAAGCTGAATAAATTGGCAACGCTACTACATGGAGCATGAACGTCACAAAAAAACATAACTTGAAGAATTGTCATAACTACTTCTTGATATATAACATGTTTGCTACAGGCATTCTAATAGTGCACTTTTGTGGCGATTACTGGTCTTTTTTGCCAACAAGAAGACTTGAAAAACCGCTGAAGGATATAATTGGCACCGAAAAAATCCAAAAACATACGACGGAGAAAAACAAACTAAACAAATTAAGTATCTGTGTTATACTGGGCAGTCTTTTATCAAAAATTATCATGTAGAACGTCAAATATAAAAACAAAACAGAACTTTGAAATAAAGAAGAAGATAAAATTCAAAAGAACGTAATATATCAAGCAATTTGAGTATCACGATGGCAACAAAGTAACTATAGCTAAGGGAATCTATTTTCCAACAGAAAAACAACTCAACAGAAATCCAATTATTACAAAAAATATGATAAAAAAATATCCAAACCGTTAAAGAAGTAAAAATATTGGGTATAAATAATTCAAATTCTAATCTGAAGCTTTCATTAGCGAGCAATACAAAACAATGGCAATTGACACTTTCGAAAGCATTTTTTTTATGCACGGGTGTGACACACTCGTGTATCCCTGTCCCTGCTATTAACATCCCAGGTAACAATTTCGCCTAAATTTTTTAAATTATTCCAACTTAACTTGAAAAAGCATTGTGTAAGACCATATTATTCAAGTTTTACCTAAAAAAAGCTTGTAAAAGACTAGATTTACTAAGTTTCTTATATAATTCCTTAAGTAAAGCTTAATTCAATAATAAATATTTAGGGCATATTCAAGCAACTGTTACTCAAGTATAATACCTTTTATAAGGTTTTATTCACATATAACTTTTAAGGTAGTATTCAAGATGTTTTTACTCAAGAATTCAATCCCTTATATAAACCTTTATTAAAGTTCAACTTTTAAGAAAAATCCAAGAAGATTCTTACCCAAGGATAGTTCCTTGTATACGACTTTATTTATGTATAATAATTTTAGTAGTATTCAAGAAAATTGTTACTCAAGTAATATTTCTTATATACTGCTGTTTTCAATGAATATTAAAAGGTTTACAACAAATCGATCTGTCAATATTTTTGACAGTTCGTTGTTTAATTCGCGATTGTGTGTTTTTTTATTAAATCACTTATCGTGTTTAAAAAGTTAACAAACCTTTAAGAACTTTAACAAACTATTATTGATTAATACAAAAGATTATTTCAAAATGGTAGACATATTTTCGTCAATGGAAATTTGCAATTACCATTATTCCGCAACCATTTAATCAAACGTTTCTGATGATGGTTTATATATTGATTGAGATTTACCATTTCTGATGATGGTTTAAATAATGATTTGAGTTGGTCAACAAATAAATAAACTGATGATAATTTGTCATACAATTCATTTTTGTATTAAATGTATGTAATCGTCATATTGTGCGCAAATTGCTTGGGAAAAATTATATCAAAACTTGCAACAGATTGCAACTGACTTATGGAAAATATAACGTAGAACGTTTATTTAATATAGTCATTTAACATTTATTTATTAACCAGCCAAATTGTGCAACTGAAAGTAATGCCAATCACAGCATACTATACCCCTTACGAAGCTTGAGTAACACTTTTGTTCTGTATTGAGTAACGTTTTATTCCTGTCGTGGAAATTGATTTAATGAACGTGCGTAAGGGTAAACGATGAGGAAGAGGGTCTGTGTTCGATTCCTGCCAGGCACGTTTTCATTTATGAATTTTATTTTCCTTTTTTTAATTTTATTTTTATTCTTTAATCATTTTTAACCGTACAATTGAATGGAAACACATGCGTAGATATCGTATATGAATACGCAAAATTATTTTCATTTCGAGATTGTCCTCAGTCATAACCAATATTATTTTTAACAAAAACCCATATATTCTTATTTTAGGAAACCATTAGTACACTTTATATGCATTCCTAATCAAAATGTTTGAATAAAAATTAATTCATAGTCGTGGTAGTGGTCCGAAACTTGAAATGTGTACAAATAATTTGTTAAACAATAGTGATTAAGTTTCAATTTTCTTTATGACAGCTGCTAAATAGAGAAGTGGATAGCGTGCGGTCTTGGAGAATCAAAGGGTACGAGTTCGATCCCAGCTACAGGCGTTTGTAAAGATGCGAAATGTGTAAAATAAATTGTAATTTCCGATAAAAGATTAACTCAATAGCAGCAATATACAAAAAAAAAGGAGTTTAATGCGCCAATTAACCAAAATAACTAAAGGAAACAATCACCAATTTTTTTTTTCAGTTGCATCGCTTCTTGAATAGCCACTGAGTAATTCTCTTGAGAAAATATTTACTCAAGCACTTTATTCAAGTAACATTTTGACAGCATTTGAATAAGCCTGAATAACAACTTATGTACCACTTTATTCAAACACTTATATAAAACATGTATAAAGCATTATATATGCCTTCTTGAATAAAGAATATTTTTTCATACGCCTTTTCTCCTTGAGTAGAGCTTGTATAAAACTTTTATCATGCATAGTTCAAGAATTTTAAATTTCCCCTCCCATTTTAAATTCCTTTTTTAAAGCTTTACTCAATGATTACCTAGGTTAAATTGTTACCTGGGATACGAGTTAATGTGAAACATGGTAATATGGTGGGGGTGCTAGCGGATTAACTGTATTCACACAACGATAACAACATCAGTATTAGTTATGAAATGTCCCTTGCAAATGGCACGCTATTACTTGCTAGATCAAACAACTCTTCATTTAACTCTAAATCTGGGCTTCAATCATTGAAGAAGACAGAGCGACATATTATCAAGGAATATCCTTATTTTTTAAATAAACCTAATATCAAACCTTCTCTATTTTGGATAAAATCACCTTTTTTTAATATTTGATCAACAATCGATTTCACATAGACTATGAATATTTGATTAACAACAACTAGAAGGCATTGCTTGAGGCACTCTAATGACGTGCACCAATACGAAATTGGGGCCGGAAGATATCATCCACTTCATCTAAGTTTCCACCTAATGAAGAAAGTGGTGATTTTAGGTAGCATTATTAAAATTATGGCAAACTTGTTTCGTCAAGGATACAACATTAAAAATAAAAAAGTTTATTAAATAATTGAACATTAAATATTCGGCAAAAAATTATTCTCTATTTATCATAATATAATTTGCTTAATAACTTATCTTATAAATGCATCAAATAAAATAAGGCCAGAAGAACAGAATCCCCGATGTTTTATTAGCGAGAACTTTCTATCTTCGTTGCTCTTTAGTTATAAACACATGGCGATATTCAAGCCCAGTAGTTATTCATAATTTCCATCGCGTGATCTCAAATTAAAAATTAATTTTAAAGAGAAATAAAGAAAAAAACAAAACTACAACTCTTAGCGCGCCATTTCTTTGCATATAACAAAGACCAATACACCTACATACCAACACAAAAATTAAACAATTTTAAATTTAATAAATTCTAAACAACCACTAACTGATTAATATTGGAAACTTTTATGATATTTTCATACTCTCCCAATTTTTATTATTAAAGCATTACTTTGATATACAGGAAAAACTGAAATAGGATAATAAGTTGTCTCTGTGAAGTTCTTTTTAGATTGTTTTGGTTCTTTATTTAGAACAGAAATCAAAATAGGGCCGAACGTTACTATTATTTGCATCATATCTTCGTGCACTGCGGTGCTAGACATAGATATTATTTCGTTATATATTTGTCAACCTTTTTAGGCAAATCAGTTATTTGTATCATATATTTGTCCAACATCGGGCTTGCCACAGATATTATTTAATCATATATTCATCAAGTGCTTTGTTAGGCACATCAGTTTTTTGCATTATTTATTTATCACCCCCTTGTTAGGCATATAAATTATTTGCATTATATACTCGTTCCCGCCTTGTCAAACACAGATATTTTTTCATCATAAATTCATCAATGGCTTTGTAAGGCATATCTATTCATATTACGATTGATCATGTTCTATTTTTGGTTGAGACACTTGACACACTTGAGACATTTGTGATGAGATCATCATTTTTCCTTCGATCATCGAAACAAAAAAATTAAATACAGTCTACTGGCTTCATAAATTGACAATTCATAAATTGTCGTTTGCAGTCTCCACATTTCTTTTGATTTTCTACTCTGATTCTGTTGCAAAATATATATTAAAATGAATTAAATTATTTATAAATATTACAGAGCCTCTTTGTTTTTGAAACGTTTAACGAGTTTATTTAAATTTGGTCTAACACAAATTATAAATACAATTCAAACTCTATGTTTAAAAAATCAAACTTTTTGGCAGTTTAAGCAGTTTTTAAATGGTTGCCAGTATTGTTTTTGTAGAGAGTATTTGAGAAAAGTCTCCATAGGAAAAAAAAAATTTTCAAAACACATGAAAAACGAACTAAAACATAAAAAATAATTTTGCATTGACACAACGTTATGTTGCAAAGAAACAAACGATATGTTTGTTCAATAGTTATGTCATTTATAATTATATTTTCATTGCAATTGTAGGAATAAAAAAGTATTTGGTACATCTTCTTATATATATAAAAATCACGTGTCACGATGTTTGTCCGCAATGAAATCCGCAAAAAAGTAACCAATCTTGATGAAATTTTGTACAATGTGTGTATAATAGTCCTTGAGAGAATGGATAGTTTTTATCTCGATTAAATTCCTAAACATTTTTTAATTGAGAATTAAATGTTAAATGTGGTTGGTTTATAAGCTATCTTTCAGATGGCGGCGTAAATTAGTTTATTGACAGAACAATGAACCAATAGGTGAAGGTAAAAACATTCGTTTATTGGGTGTCACAGTTTCAAATGACCTACTCTGGAATGATCATGTAATGGCGATGGCAAAAAGCGCGTCTAAAAAACTCGGCCTCCTAAATAGATGCAAACAATTTTTCACTCCATACCAATTGCTCCATGTTTATAAGTCCTATATTCGTCCCTGTATGGAGTACTGTTGTCAAGTTTGGGGGGCTGCCTCTGTTTCCATCTTGGCCCTCTTGGACTCTGTTCAAAAGCGGGCTATACGAATTGTGGGTGATCGAACTTTGACATCAAAACTTGATTCCCTACAACATCGTCGCACTGTTGCTGACCTCGTTGTTTTTTACAAATATCGTCATCAGCAGTGCTCAGATGAAACCAGCGGCATCATGCCTCAAACTTATTCTTACCTCCGTTCCACTCGGCAATCGGCTGCCGCAACCGGTGAAACGGTAAAGATCCTGCGCTGTCATACTGGCAGATCGCAGAGAGACTTTTTTGTCCGAACTGCGTACAAATGGAATAGTTTGCCGAAACACTTAGTCTCAGGTGACTTCAACCCACAGATGTTTAAAAAAAGCGTTAATCTACACCTTAGAACGCCAGTTGTTGTGGGATCCAGGTCTAGACCTAGGTTTTAAAAGGTATTTATGTGTTGTTGTGACACATATTCTAAGACCTATTACACAACACATTTTATTTAAAAAAAAAAAAACATCTTTATCGACTTTTTAATCATTCGTGTAGGGCCCATATAGACTACCAAATATGTTAGATTTTTTTGTTGAAGTGTTTGCCGAAATGGCGCTGCAAAAGGGGAAAAGAGAATAAATTCAAAAAAATTATATGGGATTTCATGCACAACACAACTTGAATAATTTTAAAAGTTAGCACTTGTAATTTCCCAAAGGCGGTGATAATTTTGATAATTTGAAATAATTTTTTGACAAAAATTTCGCAAGCAAGTATATTGATAAAACACGAGGCAGTAGGACGAGAGCTATTATCAATACCACTTGCTTGAGGAATTTTTCAAAAAATTATGAGAATTTATCATCGAACGAAGGGAATTCGTTTAGAAAATGTTTTGCCATTTTTCATTTCTTTATATATTTTTTATAAATTATACGTTAGGCTACTGTGATATCAGTTAATTATTTCAAAGTTAAACTAAAGATTTTTAAAATCCCAGTAGGCCATACGTATAAATATTTGTTATTAGTATAATTCAAATGTTATTGGTGAAATTGAATGATGTCATTACAGTTTAGAGAATTTCATTAGTTAAAATAAAACTAGGGCAAAAAATTTTCGGTTGTAATACCACGAGTCATTGAAATTTTTTCGAAAATTTTTTGATTTTACGAATTAAATTATTTAGCAACACTGAGAATCAAAGCGCACAATAAACCACGAGTCCGAAGGACGAGTGGTTTAAGTAGTGGTTTGATTGAGCAGTGTTGCTTAAAAATAATTTAATGAGTAAAATTGAAAAATTTTCGTAAAAAATTCAATGAAGAGTGGTATTTAATGAGATAATTTTTTTTAATTATAATTTTGATTAAAATATAATTATTAGTTTCTAAATAAAATTTTTTCTACAAATTAATCAATAATACAAAATTATGTAAAAATGCAATTCACAAATAATAAAAATGTCCGTTTTCATTCACAAATGGTTGCATGTTTATGTTTATCTGTCAAAAATAAATTACAAATATATAACAGTTATTCGCCTACTAAGATAAAATTATATTTCATTTTGTTAGAAGAAAAAATGACAACAAAGAATTTTCATAACGACAAAGCAAAATTATCGACGACAAGAAGAATTGCCGACAGTTAAAGCAAAGCCTACTGTTTAAATATCATAGTTTGTATGAATGAAAAATAAAATTTCTGACAGCAAAAAAAAATTATCGTTTTTAATTTTTACCTCCCACAAACAATTTTTTTTTTCATGCAATTTGGTGAAAACGTACTTTATTATGTCCCTAATACGCTTTAATATTTTAGAACCACTATATTTATTTTTACGTTTGATTTTCATTTTAAACCAAAAAAGCGAGCTAATTTTCACACGAAAATTCTCCTGTGCTGGAAATAGTTTTTTCAAAAAAAATCAGTAATCTTTATTTTTGTTGAAATGTCTACTTTTAGGTGGTGTAAAAAAAAGGAACATTAGCATGGAAAAAATTTATATTTTTCTACTTCAAGCTACGAAAATGTCATTTTAATATATAGTAAAACCTATGTGAAAGGGAAACTTTTCTGAGTAGTGACTGAAAATGTTTTCAGTCACTAGGACTGAAAGTAAATAAGTTTCGGTGGTCGCCTACAGGTGGTGGTTATTTAAAGAATTGAATATTTGAGATTGAATTTCAATTACTGTTTCTGTTTTTCACCGATAATGGTATTACAAAAATATAAATTAGAAATAATTTATTTCACACAATGCATTTCAATATGCTTACATATCATAATTATTAATTCAAGTTTATTCGGTTTTTTTCATTTCCTGGAAAATGTTTCCGTGTTTATTTTATGTTAATGTTTATTTTTTTTACACCATCTAAAAGTAGACGTTTCAACAAAGAAAAGTTTACTGATTTTTTTTAAAAAACTGTTTTCAGCACAGGAGAATTGTCATGTGAAAATGGGGTCAGTTTTTTAGTTTAAAATCAAAATCAAACGTAAAAATAAATATTTTAATTCCAAAAAATTACAGCCTATTAGGGATAAAATAAGGTAAGTTTCCACCGAATTGTGTGAAAAAAAAATTTTTTGTGGGAAATAAAAACTAAGAACGAAAAGACCTTTTTCTCGGTTTTTTTCTATTTTCACGGCAAATTTTAGGTTATGTGAAAAAATGGCTGGTATCAAAGTTATAGACCCTTTTATTACCTACAATACAACTTTTGCTCAAAACTTTATTCGACAAAAGATTTAGTATCGCTGAAAATCATGAAAAACCATTTTCTACCCCTAAAAGCTCACCCGATTTCACCCCCGTAGCTCGGATCACCTTTAATTTATGTTTCCCATCATTTGTGCAATATTTTCTTATGTATCCAATAGTTTTCATCCTGTTACTAATTTTTTCCATTTCCTGCCTGTCTTTTTTTAAGATATCTAGCTAGACTGGTCTAAATGTATGCATAAACATATCGTTTGTTTTTGCAACAAAATATTGTGTCAATGCAAAATTAATTTTTTACTTTCTAATTCGTTTTTTTAAATTGTGTTTCTTAAATTACTTCGGTTTTGAAAAAACCAAAGTATGGAATTCATAAGCCAAAAGTGAAATTCTTACCCCCACTTTTTTGGGGCATTTCTCGACGTTTTAGCACCTACTGATTCTAAAAAGCAAAAAAAAATGTATGTCTGTCTGCCGGCCGGAATCGAAGAACCGACGAAATCTAGACATTTTTTCTTCAAAAATAGGCTTACTCAATGGAAAGAGCCGAAAGGAAGATGTGTTCGATAACTTGTAATGAAGCGCTGCTTTGTTGTAGGATCAACGAAGTGGAATAGCAGACCACGCACCTAGCGCACCTTTAAGCCCAAACTAGCGTCAGTAAGTGGGGACGAACAATATATATACCTGCTGCTCCAGCACAAATACCAGAATTGTGCGCGTGTCTCAAGACAAAATAACCGGATATAAAAAAAAAACAAGTGAAATGAGTAGACTCTGGCGAACCTCGTATGTGAAAGAACCACGATCACGACGTCCCATCCCATAATTCCAACCCATTCACACGCCGTCGCACTCCATATACTCACACACACACACACACACACACCCACACATACACTCATACCCATACACCCACACATACATGCACCTATATCCATGTATCTATATATATACAATGGTACTCACCCCAAGCTGTGGTCAGATCCCGGTCTTCCTTCTGGTGTATTTAGCTGATCATTGCTGGATTATAGAACAACTGCAGACAGAACTATGCATATAAGCTAGGGTCCAAGTTGACGTAGTGATTGAAAATGATGAATAGGTTCTCGAATATCGATAAAAAAAATGATGAATTATGTTGACGTATATATGCAATTGATAAATCAAGTTGAAGTAGTACTTGAAATGATGAATAAGTTCAAGAATATCGCTAAAAATGATGAATTATGTTGACGTATATATGCAATTGATAAATCAAGTCAAAGTAGCACTTGAAATGATGAATAAGTTCGAGAATATCGATAAAAATGATGAAATACGTCCTCGTAGCAATTGAACAATGTCAGGAGCATATATGTAACAGATGAATTTACGTTGACGGAGTATAATAAAATTTTCAAAACGATACTTGAACGATGACTTAAGTTGATGTAGTAGTTGAATTATTTCAAGAATATATGTATAAATGATGACTTTAAGTTCACACCGTATTGATTAATTTCCAAAAAGAAACTATATGTAATTGATGAATTACGTTGGCGGAATTTCGAGTAATTTCCAAAAAAAAGTATATATAAACGATGACTTAAGTTGATGTAGCGATTAAATAATTTCGGGAATAAAATATATATGATGAATTTAATTTGACACCGTATTGAATAATTTCCCAAGATAGATCTCTAAAATGATGAGCTCGGTGGATGAGTTTTTAAAGGCTAAGTACTTGTGGAGCCACTTATTTATAGGATGATCGACTCCCACGCTTGTAGGTAAATACTGCATGAGTTGTTTGTGAATATGACTGGCGGTTGAACCATGTGACTGTGGATTGGAGGTCGAACACAGGTCGGAAGCCATACACTATTGGACCGGATGCGGACGAAATGATGAATGCTAGTACTTAATTCCTACAAAACTGTTGAATCCATCGGTTGCGGATGGATGGTTCACCACTTATACAAAACCTTATACCCCTGCTGACTCAAGCCACGGTAACGATACAAATGACCAGAGCCTCAAGCACGAAGATATGAGCACAGAACAGCTAGCATGTATTATTTTGACGATGGTTGATTATGGTGGGTATGGCAGGAAGTCGATTTACTATTGCAGCACAAGATCTAGTGGTTCAAGCAAACACAAACGATCACATCAGCAACAGTCCCAAAAACATTTTATTTTGTGATAGATCCTAGATATTCCACACGCAATCGAGTGTAGGCGACATATCAACAAAAGGTACACGACATTAATTTTAATAATCATATAAATTCCAACATAAAAATTGTTTATTATAATTTAAGTATTACAGATTTCAGCGATTGTTCTAGATTAATATATTTTAGCCTTAATTAATTGTAATTTACTTGAAGGCGAATGCATTCCCCAATTTTATTTAAATTTATCTTTTCCTTTTGATTTAAAAATTAACTTTCCGACTTATAAATAGTTTATTATAGTTTAAGTATTTACAGAAAAAAACAAATTTCCACGATTGTTCTAGATTAATAAATTTTTCCCTAATTACTTTCAATTTGTTGGAAGGTGAATGCATACCTCAAGTTTAATTAAATTTATCCTATCTTTTTAATTTAAAAATTAAATTTATCAAGCGCCGTTAATGGTACATACACAACAAAAAAAATTTTTTTTTTATTTCTTAATTTCTAGTAACGATTTACGCTTCATATTTTTGCTTAATCTCTTTATAAAGTTAAGTTTATCTAGCGCCATTATTAAAACATACACAACAGAAATACCTTTTTTTTGTTACTTCTAATAACACTTTACTTTCCGTATTTCTCCTCGAATTTCTTTTTTATGTTGAAGTTAAATTTAACTAGCGCGTTTATTGAAAAAAAAAAACAAAACCGCAAAGATAATAATTTTACATGGCCATATCTGAACCATTGGGGTTAATAGTCACCTGTAGGATCTTTCTTGCATTACAATTTCACTAAACTAACCCTATATGATTTGATTACACAAGTATGTAAATTAAGTTAATAAATTAACTTTCGACACGTATTAAACAAAAAATTAATAATTTTCTATGGACAAAAACAAAACGCCACGTAATCCATTTTTTTTAATATATCACTTAGACCACACTGACAGTACCAAAAATTAAAATCTAATCCGAAACAAATAATGAGAATTAGAGGAAGAAGCCAGCTGTATCCTTCTATTTATAATAAGTTAAAGCAGTTTTTCTAGCAATAACGAAACGATAAGGTAGTTTCTTGGGAAATTTTTTTTCCATCCTTAATTATTGTACCCACTAAAAAGTTTGCACAATCAATATTGAAAAAGATTTATGAAAAAAAACTGATTACGAAATGAATGCAAGAAAATATGTTTAAAAAAAAGGCGAAAACAACTACGAGAGTTTTTGTTAATGTAAATTTAATGCGTGTAGGGAAATAGTGCGGCTCCAAATCGCAATGATAAATTGAAACAGAGATTATTGCGAAAGACGGTTAGAAATGGAACATAAGAAAATATGTTTGAAAAGGGTGAAAATAACTACCAAGGTTTTTGTAAATTCACGATTCACAATTCACGAAGATTGAATAATAGCTTCGTTGCACTTCATTACATACTGTACCGGAAGTGTGTCAGAAAAATCGTCAAGTGTGTCAAAACAAAGAAATTTTCATATTTTTTGCTTAAAAGAGGTTCATTTTAAGTGATTGCGAATAGAAACATTGAAGAAAACTTGATAATCGGGATTGATATGTGAGACCAAAATCTAGATTATTGCGTTATAAGTTTGTCAAAAAAATGTTGCCAAGTGTATCAAAAGAAAGATTTTTATTAATTGTTTTACCCAATTTTTGGAAAAAAATAAAATTTATTATTTGTATGACATGAGATTTTATTATTATTATAGAGAATTATGGCATTTTAAGTTTGTCAAAAAAATAATGTCACATGTGTCAAAAGAATGATTTTCATTAATTTTTTTAGAAAAAAATAAAATTAGTTATTTGTACGGAATGAAATGTAATGAGTATGAAATTATTACTATTGAGCATTTTATTGCATTATAAGTTTGTCAAAAAAATATTGTCACGTGTGTCAAATGGTGAAGTGTGTCAAAAAATGAATTTTAGAATTTTGGGAAAAGTTTTAATTTTTGATTTTGTTATAATTTTTGCAATACTTTTATAATTTTTGAAACAAATTGAATTTTTGAATTTGTTAATTTTGTATATATATTTCTAGAATTTTGAAAAAAGGTTCAATTTTTGATTTTGTAAGAGTTTTTGGAATATTTTTAGAATTTTTAAAATTTAAAATTTTGATTTTATTATAATTTTTGGAATTTTGAAAAAAGTTTCAATTAAGTAATAATTTTTGCATTATTTTTAGAATTTTGGAAAAAGTTTGAATATTTAAGAATATTTGGAATATTTTGAGATCCCGGCCCCTCCATATTTTTTAATTCTTTGTTTATTTTAGAGTTTTTAGTTATATAATTTTACCAAAAATTATGTGGCCCCACTTTATTTCATAGAATATACATCATAAGTAAAACTAATAATTAAATCACTTACCGAAAATTTAATATTTTTTTGTAATATAAAATTATTTTAATAAGGTATATTTTATTCAGTTTTAATTTAAAGTTCTATTATTACATATGAGATGGCACTTCTATTTCATATATTTTTTTGTATCATTTGATCATTTTTTTGTACTATGATCAATACATATTTCAAATTCTGAACTTCGATTATGCAAATAATTTGTAAATTTATTTGCAAATAAATTTTTTAAGAATTGGAGGTAACAAAACCGAATTAAAAATTTTCTAAAATTTCCATCCAAATTTGTATGGAAATGTAGACAACTTTTGTTGTTTTTTATGTGCTTACAGTACAAAATTTCTTTTGAATAACTACCAGTGCATACTATTAAATGAAAGATGAATTAAAGAATAGCATGAATAAATGACGGAAAGCTTTGAACAAAAAAATATATATGAAACATAAGTTTTTTGGTCTAAAACTTTTAGAAAATACGTACAGACGGGTTAAACAAAATTTGTTTTTCAATTTTGAGACTAATTTCATAATGAAAAGTTAATGAAGAATTGATCACAAAATAGAAGCCAGCACAACTGAGCTGTGAAAACACAAGTTCAATAAAAGCTTTGAAACTGCAGCAGATTCGTATTTTTTTAAAAAAGATGCTGTATTTATTCAAAAAACTGAAAACTCGGTCTGTTGGATACAGCTGGTAAAAACCTTAAAAAAACAATTTATTTTCCAGCCAAGCAATATACAAAAGTAACAAAAAGAAAAATATCAAGAAAGAAACGTTCAATATGTGCGACAGAATACGGGTTACGTAGTTTATAGATATTTTAAAACCTATAGGCATTTCCTGATGTATCTTGAAGCAAACCACAGAACTGTTCCTACTGTTTCCATTTTTTTGGAATTTTCCCTTTGTTTATTGCAAAGGTAGCGAGTTCTAAAAATTTGAAATGAGTTGATTAATCTCGAAACTTTAATTTTGAAGATCAAGAAAACTGTCGACAAATCGATTGATACACTTACTCTAAATATCATTAAAAAATTTCATTTGCGAAATTTTATTACATAGAAATTAATAACAATTCCTCCTCCTTTGCAATTTTTCTATCTATCAATCACAAATATCTTTGCATGTAAGTGTCCAGATCTATTGGCGTTCTATGATAGCTAAGGCAAGGATTCAGATAAACTAACAACAATTAGGAGCTTCAATTAATTTCCCAAGATGTAATCAACACATTTAGTCACACCTTTCCATTGCGATCCAATCCTCTATTATGCCAATAATAATGATTTTCAACAAGCAGTTTTGAAATATATTCTGATAATATGTAAACCAATTTTATCGTTTAATTATACATCAAACTTATAACAAAAATACAATATTTATTATTTTAATTTTAAAATTGCATGCGTGTTTTGTTTTTATTTAATTTAAATTTTTTACTGTTTTTCTACTTGTTCAAAGCCGTTTTTTTTTTAAATTAAAATAAAAAACATTGAATAAAAATAAAAGTAGATTAAAATGAATAGATCAGAAAAAGAAAAGTTTGTTATGCAAAACACGGTTTTCAATAAATGTAAATTGAGATTAAAAATTCTTATCTTTCTTTTATTTATTACTTTGCTTTTTCCTTTATGTTGTTATAGGGGAGATTTTCCTTGGTTTTTTTTTAACGAAACTCGAAAATATTGATTATATTTGATCAAACATATGTTAAATATTTTTTGTCACTGTCATCTTTTATTATTTAGAAAAAGTTTCACCTTCTAAATGTTTACTTTTTTTATAATTCAACCCAATCCTCACCTATTCATTTCCAATTTCAATTTCAATGTAATAATTTTGATTAAAAATAATATCATCTCTTCCTTTCGACGTTTTATTAACTCATTTCTTTCTTTTAAAAATAAGAAAACGTTACGATTTTTTTTTTTCGTAAAACGAAGACGGGGCGGGGGAAAGAAATTGAATAGTAAAAAGAAAAGATTTTATCTCCTTTTCCTTACATAAAATGAAAAATAAGAATCCTCGATTCAATTTTTTGTGATTATTTTTTCGAAATTTATTTGTCACGTGTCTCATTATAGGAACAATATTTTTGGTTTAATTGTGACATTTAATTTTCATCATTTTTTGTATCAGTAAACGGAAAGTAAATTAATTTTATGACAGAAATAACAAATTTGTGGTAATCTTTGGTTTAAATCTCAATTTTAAGTCTTTCCATTTCTTTTAAAGTGTTGTTTTATTTTTTGGTTAATCCATAGTGCGTGCTTGATAAGATGTTCAGTAAATAAGTAATAGATGTAATTGATTGTCTTCCAAAACCCGTAGAACAAAGATAATCAAATAATAGCCACATCCAAAAAGAGTTATTTCTCTATCGGATTACACATGAAATATCTACTAAAATGTATATAGTTTGTACTCAAAAACTATACACATTCTCAAAACGATATATATTACTAAATGAACGGTTAATTGCAGTATATAGTTACATAAACCTGCATTTAATCATTTATTACGTGATACACCACTAATGTCTTAACCTTAACGAGCTAGGTTAAACACATATTTCTTTAACAAATTTTAACAAATAATTAACACACAAAATAACGATATAATATATTACAAGCAATTCATTGTAATTTATCGTTACAACAAAACAACATTATAAAAGCAAAAAAAAAAAATAATTAGCTTAATTTCTACACAATCACTTAAATATCTCATGAAAATCCTAATATTTTTATCCATAAAGTAAAACAAAAATCCAACTCTAATCCTTTTGCGTGAACAAATTTTCTAAATTGAGATCATCAATTATTGTATTAACATTTTAACAGGAGCACGAAAAAAAAAATGGGAAAAGGAAAATAATAAAAACGAAAAAGCTCATCAAGTTTTCAAAGCACGTCTAGTAAAAGAGATCAACATCATAACATATTTTTTTTTTTTTTTGAAAAACTAAACAAAAAACCTAAAACAAAATATAACATCAAATTATATTCACGAGTCGACTTGGAGTACATATATTCGAAAAAAAAACAATATTAACCTATTAGAAAAACTTTTTCATATTTAGTTTCTCTTTGTTGTTGTTTTTGGATTTTTAGTGTTCATAAACCGCAATTTTATTACCAAAATAAAACAAAAAAATTGTGTACGTATTACGGATACTGCACATATATTGTATTTATTAGTTTTAAGAGGAACATAAAAAAAGCTTCATTCACCGCCATATTGGTTTTGTTGTATAAACTTATTTTGTTTAGAGATGACTGGAGATGAATTTTGATTACCTTTTCACTGAATAGTCAATAAAACATACCAATTACAATGTCATTAAAATTTTATTTCAAATACTTAGATATGTAACCCACTGTTACTATACATGTTTTCAACAAAGCATTGGCATGCTCTTAGTATACTTTGACATCTTTTATTTGTATTTAGGAGGTAGAGAGATAAATATAAAAGAAGATGGCGTAAGGTAAAGAGAATTTAGTTTTTTCAAATTTATCAAAGTTATGCCAGTTAGAGGAAATAAAGGTTTGAGAACCCTTTGTTTAATATAAAGAAAAACACTTGTTGTTATACGCCAAAATAAAAATATTTTTAAAGTTTTCCTAACTAGATGTACATTTCGTTTTTTTAAATTATAAAATATGAAAGGCTGAAATCTCAAGACATTGAGATATCAAGACTTCAGTCTATGTTAAGAGTTTTTATATAGTTTTCGGCAAAAGGATTTTATGAGTATATTGTTTCTAGTTTTGGCAGCGATGTATATTAAACATAAAATTCTTTGTAAAAGTACAAATATTTTATCTCTGTTTAGAATTTTATTAAAACACAAAACAGATAATAAAATAACATACATTATTTAATATTTATTTATAAACTAAATATCAAAATATGGAGGGGCTGAAATCTCAAGCTCTGAGATATCAAGACTTCGGTCTGGGTTAAGGATTCTAGTACAATTTTCGGCAAAAAACTTTTATGAGCACTAGTATGGCCCTTAAAAACAAAAATTTTTATTTTTTGTACGGCACCCTCTCATTTCGTGTGAATACCCATAAAAATATTATTTGCAAAATCTGATATCAATCGGTCAATTCTAAGACGTGCCTCCGACCACTTAAAGTTGAGAAATTTTGTTCTGGACCCTAAAAAAAATTTTTTTTTGTGCGACACTCTCTCATTTCGTGTCAATACCCATAAAAAAATTATGTGTAAAAATTGAAATCAATCGTTCAACTCTAAGGGGTGCCCCGGCCACTTTAAGTTAAGAGGTTTGGTTGTGGCCATTACAAAGAAAAATTTAAATTTTTTGTACGGCACCCTCCCATTTAGTGTCGATACCCATAAAAATACTATGTGTAAAATTTGAAATCAATCGGTCAACTCTAAGGGGTGCCCCCGGCCACTTGGAGTTGAGAGGTTTTGTTGTGGCCATTATAAAGAAAAATTTAAAGTTTTTGTACGACACCCTTCCATTTGGTGTCGATACCCATATAAATATTATTTGTAAAATTTGAAATCAATCGGTCAACTCTAAGGGGTGCCTCCGGCACCTTAAAGTTGAGGGGTTTTGTTGTGGCCATTATAAAGAAAAATTTAAATTTTTTGTACGACACCCTCCAATTTGATGTCAATACCCATAAAAATATTATGTTTAAAATTAGAAATCCATCGGTCAACTCTAAGGGATGCCCCTGGCCACTTAAAGTTGAGAGGTTTGGTTGTGGCCAGTACAAAGAAAAATGAAAAATTTAAATTTTTTGTACGACACCCTTCCATTTGGTGTCGATACCCATAAAAATATTATTTGTAAAATTTAAAATCAATCGGTCAACTCTAAGGGGTGCCTCCGGCCACTTACAGTTGAAGGGTTTTGTTGTGGCCATTATAAAGAAAAATTTAAATTTTTTTGTACGACACCCTCCCATTTCATGTCAATACCCGTAAAAATATTATGTACAAAATTTGAAATCAATCGGTCAATTCTAAGACGTGCCCCCGGCCACTTAATAGTCAGAACAGAACCTTTCAAGTTTAAGTGGCCAGGGCACGCCTTAGAGTTGAACGATTTATTACAAATTTTGCAAATAGCATTTTCAAGGGTATTCACACGCAATATGGGGGTGTCGTACAAAAAATTTAATTTTTCTTTGTAATGGCCAGAACAAAACCTTTCAAGCTTAAGTGGCCGGGTGCACGCCTTAGAGCTGAACGATTGAATTCAAATTTTCAACATAATTTTTTTATGGGTATTGACACGAAACGGGAGGGTGTCGCGCAAAAAATTAAAAATTTTTTTTTAAGGTACAGAACAAAATTTCTCAACTTTAAGTGGCCGGAGGCACGTCTTAGAATTGACCGATTGATTTCAAATTTGGCAAATAATATTTTTACGGGTATTGACATGAAATGGGAGGGTGTCGTACAAAAAAATTTAAATTTTTCTTTGTAATGGCCAGAACAAAACCTCTCAACTCTAAGTGGCTGGGGGCACGCCTTAAAAATGACCGATTGATTTCAAATTTTGCAACTAACATTTTCAAGGGTATTCACACGTAATGGGAGGGTGCCGTACAAAAAATTTGAATTGTTCTTTGTAATAGCCCGAACAAAACTTTTCAAGCTTAAGTGGCCGGGGGCACGCCTTAGAGTTGAACGATTGATTTCAAATTTTACACATAATTTTTTCAATACCCATATTGACATGAAATGGGAAGGTGTCACACGAAAAATAAAAAAAAATTTTTTTAAGGTCCAGAACAAAATTTCTCAACTTTAAGTGGCCGGAGGCACGTCTTAGAATTGACCGATTGATTTCAAATTTTGCACATAATATTTTTACGGGTATTGACATGAAATGGGAGGGTGTCGTACCAAAAATTTATATTTTTCTTTATAATGGCCACAACAAAACCCCTCAACCTTAAGTGGCAGGAGGCACCCCTTAGAGTTGACCGATTGATTTTAAATTTTACAAATAATATTTTTATGGGTATCGACACCAAATGGAAGGGTGTCGTACAAAAAATTTAATTTTTTCTTTGTAATGGGCCCAACCAAACCTCTCAACTTTAAGTGGCCAGGGGCACCCCTTAGAGTTGACCGATGGATTTCTAATTTTAAACATAATATTTTTATGGGTATCGACATCAAATTGGAGGGTGTCGTACAAAAAATTTAAATTTTTCTTTATAATGGCCACAACAAAACCCCTCAACTTCAAGGTGCCGGAGGCACCCCTTAGAGTTGACCGATGGATTTTAAATTTTACAAATAATATTTTTATGGGTATCGACACCAAATGGAAGGGTGTCGTACAAAAAATTTAAATTTTTCTTTGTAATAGCCACAACCAAACCTTTCAACTTTAAGTGGCCGGGGGAACCCCTTAGAGTTGACCGATGGATTTCAAATTTTACACATAGAATTTTTATGGGTATCGACACCAAATCGGAGGGTGGCGTACAAAAAATTTAAATTTTTCTTTATAATGGCCACAACAAAACCTCTCAACTCCAAGTGGCCAGGGGCACCCCTTAGAGTTGACCGATTGATTTCAAATTTTACACATAATATTTTTATGGGTATTGACACCAAATGGGAGGGTGTCGTACAAAAATTTAAATTTTTCTTTGTAATGGCCACAACCAAACCTCTCAACTTTAAGTGGCCGGGGGCACCCCTTAGAGTTGAACGATTGATTTCAATTTTTACACATAATTTTTTTATGGGTATTGACACGAAATGAGAGGGTGTCGCACAAAAAAAAAAATTTTTTTTTAGGGTCCAGAACAAAATTTCTCAACTTTAAGTGGTCGGAGGCACGTCTTGGAATTGACCGATTGATATCAGATTTTGCAAATAATATTTTTATGAGTATTCACACGAAATGGGAGGGTGCCGCAAACTGTACAATGAAAAAAAAAATTCTTGTGTAATCTAAGGGCCACCCTAATCAGCACATGGTTTTTAGTTTTGGGCAGCGATGTATATCAAACATAACTTTTTGTTAAAGTACATGTATTTTTTATCTCTGTTCAGATATGTATTACAAAACTAACACGAAACATCAACACGTTGTCGGAAAATTAGAACAGATCAAAATGGTAACATAATTTAGTGAAAAGATTATACAATCAGCAAACTACTTAAAACCCTCTCCATTTAACGTTTCGAGAAAATATTTAAAAGTCACAAATTCATATTTCTTCCAAAATTCCAAAAATATTGCAAAAATTAAATAAAATCAAAAATTCAAACTTTTTTCAAACAAAATTCTAAAAGTATTGCAAAAATTATAACAAAATCAAAAATTGTAACTTTTTCCAAAATTATAAAAATTATAATAAAATCAAAAATTTAAAATTTTTCAAAATGCTAAAAATGTTCCGAAAATTCTTCCAAAATCAAAAATTTAATCTTTTTCTCAAAATTCTAAAAATATTTATAAAAATCAAAATATTTTTTTTTTTTAAATTCTAAAAATATTCCAAATATTAGAATAAAATCAATAATTGAAACTTTTTCTAAATTCTAATAATCTTCCAAAAATTCTTAAAAATTCAAATATTTAAACTTTTTCCAAAATTCTAAAAATAATGCAAAAATTATAACAATATCAAAAATTGAAACTTTTTCCAAAATTATAAAAGTTATAATAAAATCAAAAATTTAAAATTTCATGTTCATTATACATTTCATTTCATACAAATAACTAATTTAATTTTTTTCTTAAAACATAAATGAAAATCATTCTTTTGACACCCTTGACATTATTTTTTTGACTAACTGATAATTTTCAAGAATAATAATAAAATTTCATGTCGTACAAATAATTAATTTTATTTTTCCAATTAATTGGGAAAAAAAATAAATAAAAATCTTGAAACCGTTTGAACTTTTACGCGAATTATATAATATTATTTTATGCCGGATAGCTCAAAACTATTATGAAAACTGAACCACTGAATTAATACACAAACACATTATCACTTGGAAATCTCTTATTCTTCATATCACAGAAAAATATACTTTAATTTTTACTAACATAAAGAAATTAATTTATCAAAAATGAAATCAAAATTTATACAAATCAAAATATATAAAAAAACTTACATTAGTTTAATCTTGAATGTTGTTTTCATATTGTATTTTATGCATATTCGTTTACTTTCTGTGATAACTCTCTTTATTAACAATTCCTGATTGTATAATATATTTAGCACACTCATTACACGGAACGAGTGCTACATACATTGTGCTTCCTTTGATACACGAACAATTTTTATTTAAAATCGCATTCACTTCTGCATGCATCACGTATAAATTTTTATTGTTTAATGTATTCAATTCTTTTCCCCATGGAAATTCATCATCACTGCAGCCAATTGGAAATCCATTATAACCACTTCCCACAATTTTATTATCGTTATTTACGATTACGGCACCAACTTGTGTTGTTGGATCTTTACTACGTTTTGCTGTCAGAAATGCAGTTGCCATAAAATATTCAGACCGATGAAGATAATCACCACGCTTTTTAATTTGGTCTTGTTTATCCTTTTCCATAACTTTAAATTTATAATAAATAACAAATAACTGATAATTTTTTCTTAAATCGATGTATAAATAAATTTTTTGTCACATTTCATCACATTGAACAAACAAATAAATAAAAAACTTTGACATCACCATAAATACAAATTTAATTTTATATATAAAAACATTTACATTTTTTTTTCAATTACAAAAATTATCTAACCTTTTGATTTTAATCATTTAATTACTTTTTGAGTTTTAAAATTATACTAGTCTAATTGATTTGAAAAATTCGTATTTTTATATCATACCATCGGTCTTCTGTTTTCCCCTTCCATCAATAATAAACATGTTTATTAATTTGAAATTGATGACGTAACTAAACAGTCAACAGTAGTACAGAAAAATGTAGCTACGTTTATTACAATTTAAGAAAATTAATAAAATTAACACTATTATTTCCAGAGTAAAGTCTTAAATAGTCCGCCGTTACAATCTTTCTTTTGACACACTTGACAACATTTTTTTGGACAAACTTATAATGCAATAATCTATTTTTTGATCTCACATACCAATCCCGACCATCCAGATTTCTCCACATTCTTTGTTCCTACTCAGCATCACTTAAAATGAACGTTTTTAAGCAAAAAATATGCATATTGCCTTGTTTTGACACACTTGACGATTTTTTTGACACCCTTCCGGTACAGTTATCGAACACATCGTCCTTTCGGCTCTTACATTGAGTTGACCTATTTTTAGAAAAAAACATTTTCAAATCCCTTCAGCCGTTTTCTAGATTTCGTCGGTTGTGACGGCCGGCCGGCAGACAGACATACATTTTTTTGTATGAATTAAATTCTAACAGAAAAAGAAAAATGAATTCGAATTGCATAATTCAAGTGATTTCCAATATTATTGTACTTAAGCTAAGGTGACCGGACGTCAAAAATGGGACGTCCGGTCACCTGGAAAGTCCCAATTTTTAACAATTTGTCCCACATCTCGTGGCATTTTAAAAATTTCCCGATTTTTCAAAAGAAAGCTAAATTTCGTTATTCAAATGAAAAAAATTTAGTTATTGAAGAAAAACGTGTTCTAGACCGAGTTGTGAAAACTTGAGCATTTTTGATTTTCGTGAAACTTGGCATAAAAGTAGTATGGACAAAATAAAAAATACCACTTATTTTAAAAAATTTTTATAGTGCATAGTTTGAGCATAGGGGGCACCCCAACATGCATGAAAAATGAAAATTCTGCCAATTCGATGTAACTTTGAAATTAAATTGATAAATAATTTACAGAAATTTATTAGTTTTATTATTACAAAACAGTTATTAGGTGATAGGTGATCCGAGTTTTTTAATTTTTTAAAAACTATCTCAATCTATTTCACTTATAACGCAATAATTAAGGTCCTGGTCTCACATACAGAATACAGATGCCAATCATCAAGATTTCCAGTTTCAAAGTTACTTCACATTACGACTGAAATAAACGTTTTTTAAGCAACAAATTGTAAATTTCCTTTTTTGACACACTTCTGGAACAGTTATCGAACCCATCGTCCTTTTGGCTCTTACCATTACCATACTAATCTATTTTTAGAAAAAATATTTTTAGAAATTTTTGAAATTGCTCTAGTAATTTTTTTTTCTTCTGTTTTGGCGGCAGACAGACAAACACTTTTTTTTTTGCTTATTTAGAATCGTTATGAAACGTGGAGAAATGCCAAAAACGTAGGGGTAAGATTTTTACTTTTGGCTCGAGATAGTAATACTTAGGTCTTTCAAACCGAAATAAAATCTTTTTATTTTTTCGCAGCTGTAAGTGTTTCTCAATATGTTATTCACCAAATTACGTCAAGTTTCTAAGGCAGAAAGTGTTAGATTAATTTTTTTTAAAGTTATATACTGCATAGCTATAGTCAATTTTAATTAAAATTGAGAACTGGTTTGGCTTATTTTAAAAAAAAAAGCGTTTTACATGAATACATTTGGTCTATCAATTAGGTGAAAATAAAGTAATGAAACTTATGTTAACAATAATAAATCACTTAATTTGTATATATTTAGTTCGATACCAAAACGGTCTAAGACTCGCTAGTCCCAACCAGTTTAAAATTGAAAAAATGATTTATGATCGGTTTGCACTACAAGTATTCTAATAATTTTGTTATGGACACTATGCAAATTACTTAAGTTTTAGAGGACCAATTCTTATTTTCAAGATCTTCTTTCACTTTGATTTTTATCATATCTGTATGGGATCTCCAGTATTCTTTAAATTATAGACGACGTAAACGAAATTTTTTCATAATATTTCACAAATTGTTCGAAGCAAAATAAAAATTGCGGTATTATTTAAATAAATTCCTCTTCAAAGCACCCAAGTTAAAGTCTCACCTCACTTAAGGAGTAGAGTAAACAGATTATTTTAACACACCTTCCTGACGCCAAAACAATTAAAACCTAGATTTATAAGCAGGGAGAGCCTCGCAATATTTTTCGTTTAAAATTTACAAAAACAGTTGTCTCTTTGAATTCGTTCGAATTTTTTGATCCATCTAGTTCCATAGCACAATATTTTCCAAAAATCTACAACGTCACATAAATTAAAGGTACTTTTATATAACATCACCTTTCCACGCCCTGCCCAACAAAAAATAGGATAATGAATTCAACAAAAATACCGAATTCTTGATCATTGCAATTTTTTTTAAAATATTTTGATTTATTATGGTTGGAATAAAGGGAAGAGGGGAGAGTTGGGCATGGTTAAAACACCCATTTTTCATTATAAAAAGTAAACATTACAAAAAATTGCATTATAACATTTTTTCTTGTCAGTTGTTTTTATATTTTACATAGCACCACTACTGTCACCAATACTGTGTATTTTTTAAGTGCATATTATTTCTTTCTCTTCTAAAGTCTTGTGTTTGATCTTGTTATGAAGTGTAACTCAAACTTCGTAATTGAAAGCGAGCCACTTTCCCACACGCATTGAATTTGCATTAACGGAAAATTTCATAGTTGTTTTCGTTTTTTCCTTACACATAGTTTCTTGTACTCAATCCGTAGTCGTCATCTACAATGGTGTCCGTTTAAAATTTTTCATGAACGGTTGTGCAATTTCCCTAACTTGAATTCGTTCTATTTCCAAAAGATTGGAAGAATCAATCAATGGGTTACTTCTCGGTTATTGTATTGTCATGAACCTTTGGAATTGCTTTTGCTTCATTTTATAAAATGTAATTTCCTACAATCATTTCGTAATAAATATTTCTGTTTATAATTCCTTTCCAAATTTAGTACAAGTTAATAGTGAAGACTCTTTAGTGGGTGCACATATTTAACGAAAGAGAATATCCAATAAACATCTTATCGTGTTTATCGATTTGTTATTGTTTGCAGGCAGCGTGACTTTAACTATGAATACGTGGTTAAAGATAGAGAATTTTTTTTTGATTATTCGCATGATGTCTAACAGTTGACAGCTGTTTTTTGGTTTTTTGCTTTGGTGGACGTCAATACGTGGAATTCTTTGTTGTGTAATATTTCAATTAATGATAATAAAATAACAAAAATACGACACCATAGAATAAATTGTAAAATAATGGTAAATATTAATTGTAATTTTTTTGTGAAACTAATGTTGAAAAGCTGTGACAATAGCAGCCGTTTTTGGTTTTTGCTTTGATTGACGTCTATACATGGAATTTTTTTGTGTAATATTTTACTTAATAATAATATTAAAATCGATGAAACTAACCATAGACTAAGTTAAAATATAATGGTAAATATTGATTGTATTTTTTTTGTAAAAATAATGTGGAAAGCTGTGATAATAGCTGTATTTTTTTGAACTGTCATAAATGATAGTTGTAATCTTAACAAAAAATTATTTAAACTCTGAAGTATTTTAAGTTACCGATATATGTGAAAAATAAAACAAAATTTAACAAAAAACAAAAACTGTTACCTAGTACAAGTCTGAAATAAATTTATAAACTATTTGTTGAGATAATGTTTTAAATAGATGTGATAATGCAGTAATACTTATATCTACACCCGAATCTTTGGGATATCTCTGTGTTAACTCTTGCATTGGGGTGCAGAGACCCAGTGAATAAGTCGGGAAGGTAAATTATAATTAACATCAGATATCTTACCGCATGCTACAATTGCATCCCGTGTGCCGACTATCTAGATACATTTCCGGGATAGTCATTTTTTTTACACGTTGTCATTAGCATACCTGCTGTGTATTTCGATACATTTCCGGCAAGAAATGAAAAGAAGAAAATCACGGCTATCATCAACCAGTTGGATTGTAACAATTTTTACAACGTCGTCGTGATCCGGATTGCTGAACTTACCAATCTATGAACTGGATGGGGATGAGCGACTAAATTGAACTACGGGAGTGAGATCTGGACAAGCTATGGGGTGAGTCATTTTTAATATATATATGTGAGGGTGTGTATGTATGTATGAATGGGTGCGGGAGTGCGGGTACATGTGCGTGTATGCACGGGATGTGTATATGTGGGTGTATGAACTATAATTAAAGCCTTGATTATTGCTTCTTTCCGTAAATAAATCTGCAGGTAGTAAATTGGCATGGTAGGAGTAGACACATAATATTTATATGTTTTTTTTTTTTAAATTTTCATTAGTGCATTATTTTATGTGATTTAGTTATTTATTAGCAATAATCTATTGTTGGAAAATATGAAGGACAAAAAAGGAAATGATAGCTAATGGTGAGATTTAATATGTGTTTTGAGTGGATAACAGGATTAAGTTATTTCCGTTACAAGGTTCCTGATAGCACCAATAATGATAATGGAAGTTTAACGAAAAAAAATGCAGCTTCTACAAAAAAAAATGTCAATAATTTATTAGCAAAATTAAACATTAACAGTCAAAAATTATGTGTCAAACCCGAAACGACGGGCTTAGATAAATTAATTTTATTCGATGCAAATTATAAAGCGATTAATAGGGTAAATGAAATCAAGAATAACAAACGGGATAAATTAAAGAAATCGGTTGTTGAACGTAAAGTGGTCGATCGTCAGTACATCGAAAGGGACTTAATGTTGCCGGATATGCGAGAAGCGAAACACATAAGAGCGAGCAATCTATGATATTGTTATTATGTTTACACTGTTTCTGGTTCCATATACGATTTGTTATACTTTATCCGAGCATGATTTTCATTTTTTTATAAGCTGACCAATGAATTTAAAAATAAAATCGACATAGCTTTAATGATATGGTTCCCATCGTTAGCATGAACATCGCGGGGCCAACCGTTTTTTTTTTGTTTTTTTGGGCTAAACTGTGTGAAGCCAACTCTACAAATAAAATTTTAGCTCATATTTTCACCTCTATTTACATAAACTACTACATACTTGTGGATTACACTTCAACAAATCAAATTAGTTGTTTATAATCTTCAATTGGTAACATATATGGCATTATTGAAGAGAATAATCGGACTGTTGATGAAAAGTTATGCCTTTATATGAATAATCGGCCGTTGTGTGTGTGTCTGGGTATATGTGTGTGTTTGTGAGTGTATGAGGTGTGAGAGCGTGCGAATATGTGCTGTGAATGGTGGGAGTTGGACGCGGTGATTGTGGTTCTTTCACATAAGGGGGTCACCAAAGTCTACTCATTTCACTTGTGTTTTTTTTCTATCCGTTTATTTGGTCTCGAAATACGCGTACAACACTATTATTTGTAATGGAGCAGCAGGATTCCTTTCTCGACCCCATAGGCTAAAGCTATCTTGGGGATAAATAAATCTCATCCAGGTGCGCGACCTGCTATGCCACGAAGAAGCTCTTCACTACAATCTAAAAATAAACAACAACAACATCAAACTTAATATCACAGTAATAACTAATAAACTGGCGCAATGGGCTCACACCTAAGCCAATTAATATAAAATTAAAAAAAAAATAATTAACTATAATTTAAGACTACTAAACAAAACAATTGGATAATTGGCAAATGAGTTTTAGCATTAACTCAATCATGTACAATGATGTCATTGTGCATCAGGTTGTAATATACGCTTCTAAATTAAACACTTTCAAAAAACAAATTAGAATTACAATAATATGAAATATGATTCTTAGAATAATCAAAAAAAAAAGATTAATATCATATTTCTACCATCTATATGATATGTTGTTGCATATCATAATAAGTAATAAATTTCATCCACTGTATCTCATGTAATAAATTACCATTTAGTGCGTAATTTTATTTTATTACTCTATTTTCCTGTTTTCTCATCCAGGAAAATATAAAAAAAATACTGTAAAGCAAATACAAAGAAGGTTGACGTTGATGATAATAAATTTTTCAAATTATTTCAGATGTAATTGTTAGTATTTACGAGGTAAAGTTCATAAAAACAAGAATTGTTTTGGATTAACAGCGTTAGGTTATCAGGTATGATACTGATGTAATAATAGCTACATATTTGTTTTGATTTTAGTATTGGTATTGGTATTGGTATTGGTATTGATATTGGTATTGGTATTGGTATTGGTATTGGTATTGGTATTGGTATTGGTATTGGTATTGGTATTGGTATTGGTATTGGTATTGGTATTGGTATTGGTATTGGTATTGGTATTGGTATTGGTATTGGTATTGGTATTGGTATTGGTATTGGTATTGGTATTGGTATTGGTATTGGTATTGGTATTGGTATTGGTATTGGTATTGGTATTGGTATTGGTATTGGTATTGGTATTGGTATTGGTATTGGTATTGGTTTTGGTATTGGTATTGGTATTGGTATTGATATTTTTCACAATGGAAACTATATATTGTTAGTCCAAGTACTAGCTATGATATTGGTAATTCTGTATTAGACATTAACTGGAAAACTTACATTAAAGCATATGAAAATTAAACTATTTATTTTTATATTATATGGGTTGCGAAATCCGAAATTCGACGTCTACGCCGTGCTGCCTGGGTAATGCTGACAGAATTAGGTTGGTGTATTGGAGACAAGCAGAGTAAAAACTGCTTAGTAAATGACGCTACATCACGGCGAATTGGCGTCTTACAACCAATGCGACTCAAGCGTCTGTTCTCCATGTCAGGGGCGGCTTGGAGCGGGCGTCTGTCTTGAATCAAGCGGCTCGCTATATAAACGTGTAAAAAGGTTGTTTTTGGTGACCTTAATATGCAGAACGGACCCATTCACGACAATTTGGGTTGGGCCTAAGGTTAACACCTTAACCCCGGAAAAAAAAAAATAATATGTTAAATTTGGTTATCAGAAAGAGAATAACAGACCCGGACAAAAAAACAGAATTGTACCTGGACGTGAAAAAGGACCAGGCTACCGAATCGGAACGTGGAACGTGCGCAGCCTGAGCGCTCCTGATGCTCTTATAAGTCTGGAAACAGAGGTTGAGAGGTATAGGATGGATATTATTGCTCTACTAGAAATTAGACAGCCAATAATCGGAAAACAAGATTTGGATAGTCACTCTCTATACTGTAGTGGTCATCCTTCTCGAAGAGAATTTGGTACTGGCTTTCTTGTTGGTGTACGCATACAAGAAGCCGTGATGAAATTCATCCCGGTCAGTGAGAGGATCTGCTACCTACGTGTACGTGGTACATATAACAATATTTCTCTTATTGCCGTGCATGTATCTACTGAAGCTAAGACCGTCGACGAGAAGGATAATTTCTACATAGCACTGGAAGAGGTTATGAAATAAACACCCACACGCGACTTCATTATGGTTCTTGGTGACTTTAATGGACAGGTTGGAAGAGATATCTCTTATGGAAATGTGGTGGGTCCCAACAGCCTGCATTTGAATTCGAATGATAATGGTGAGAGAATGACTGAGTTTGCATTATCAAATAATTTGAGAATTGCCATTACGTTCTTTCCGCATTGATCGATTCATAAACAGACTTGGGTCTCACCGAATGGAAACACTCGAAATCAAATTGATCACGTTCTAGTTATAGCACGTTTCTTTTCGAGTGTTTGGGATGTGCGATCCTTTAGAGGTGCATACATTGGAAGTGATCACTTCCCTGTATGTGCAACGATCAGGTTCCACTTCCCCAATCCAGGCATTCCAAAATTCCATCAACGGAAACGTTTTAACATCTCATCATTAAAGAATGCTGAAACAGAAGAGAGATATCAAATCCATATTGCCGAAACATTGGAGAAATCAGAAACCATTAATCGAGACGTCGATAAGTCATGGTATTTGCTCAAAGATACTGTTTTAAGCGCTGCTGAGGGAATACATGCACTCCCAGAAGCCAAGGATGGATCAAGAATGCCTTGACGCTATTCAATACAAAAGAGATTGCTATCTGAAGTGTCTACAAGGACGCAACACCAGGTCCACGAAGGAGAACTATAAACTGGCAAGACAAACCGTTACAAAGCTATGTAGACGAATGAAGAGAGAATGGTAGAAGAGACAGTGTGAGGAGATTGAAAGCTTCAATAACGAACATCAATCGCGTAACTTCTTTGAACAGGTTAAAACCTTAAAGAAGGGCCCTCAAACTAGATTGACTGCTATTCAAAACGAAGATGGGGAGCTACAAGTAGACCTTAAAAATATTTTAGATACTTGCTCCGCTTATTTTGAGAATCTTCTCAACTTAAGTGACCAGCAACAAGTCGGGCGACGAGCAAAGCTTATTCGTGCGTCAAAGGTACATGTAGACGAACCCACCAAAGAGGAATTCGATGCGGCGCTGTCAAAATTAAAATGCAATAAAGCACCTGGTATCGACGATATAACATCCGAAATGATTGTACATGGTGGCGAAACTCTATCCTCAAGATTGTTTGAACTTGTTCAAATGATCTGGAGGACTGAAACCATGCCACAGGACTGGAACACAGCTATGCTGATACCAATCCATAAAAAAGGTAATCGCCTACAATGTGCAAACTACAGAGGAATCGCTCTCCTATGCACAGCATATAAGATCTTTTCCTACATTTTGCTATCCAAAATTAATTCTTTTGCTGAACAACTGTTTGGAGAATAACCGTGAGGTTTCCGGCGGGGCCGAGGTACCACTGATGCACTTTTCTCGATAAGGATGATTTTGGAAAAGTGTCGAGAGTTCAACATACCTGTGCACCAACTTTTCGTTGATTTCAGGCAGACCTACGACTCTCTCGAACGAGAGACTCTATGGTCTGCTCTGGTGTCAATGGGAATTCCTGGTAAACTGGTATCACTATGCAAAATGACAATACAGAGCTCTCAATGCTGTGTGCGAGTAGAGAACGAAATATCAAAGTTTTTTAAAGTCGACTCCGGATTAAGACAAGGTGATGCTATCATTCCTATAGTTTTCAATATAGCCTTGGAATATATGTGCCGTCAAAAGAAACTACCGACTAATAACAATATCTTGTCAATAAACTCAGTACAGATGATCGTTTACGCTGATGATGTTGTCATCCTCGGCCGAGGTGAAGCTGTTATGAGTGAGACTTTCAAGTCACTTGAGAGTGGTGCTTGGAAAATTGGTCTGCAAATTAACTACAGTAAAACCAAACATATGAATGTTTCAAGAGAGGCTGAGAAGAAAGATTTGATGTGCGGCCATGAATGAATTGAGGGAGTTGAATCTTTTAAATATTTGGGATCAATGCTAGACTGAAACAACAGCATACTTACAGATATTAAAGCTCGAATTGCTGCAGGTAATTGAACTTTCTACTCAATCAAACCTCTCCTTGGATCACCGTATGTATCAACTAACACCAAGTTCAAGTTATACAAGACATTGATTAGACCGGTTGTGATGTATGGGTCACAAACGGGGACCCTTACACAAAGTGACGAATCGCATTTATCTGTATTTGAGCGTAAGATCTTACGCTACATTTCTGGTCCACTTAAGACAGACGATGGAGAGTATAGAATCCGGTATAACTTTGAGATCAGAGACCTTCTTGAGGGTCCTGATATAATAGGTTGTATCCGTTCTAATAGGATCGCTTGGTTTGGGCATGTTCTACGAGCCGATTCACAGTCTGGAATGATTAGAAAAATGTACGTTAGTACCCTAGGGAGTGGTAGAACGCGAGGAAGACCACGACTACAATGGGAGACTAACGTAATAAACGACCTTAACAAAATCGGCTGCCATGGTAATTATGTCGCTGTTGCGAATGACTGTGGTGAATATTCAAAGCTGATTAGCCTGGCAACGCTCCTACATGGAGCATAACTGCCTTAAAAAAAAATTTTTTTATATTGTTCAGTTCCGTATATCATACTTGACCATACAAAGTATTAATGCCTGCAAAACATTCTACAAACAAGGTTGTCTAAACATAACATCTGTGCATATCTATAAAATACATCTTTCCATAGATTAATAAAACTTCAGGTATTAACCTGCTCTATAAAGCAATATTATCATAAAAAAACTTTAAAAAGTGCTTGAAGGAGTAAAAAATTAAAAAAAAACTGAAGTTGAATAAAAAACAAATTATACAATTATACGTTGAAAACTAAACATTAAAAAACTCAGTTTTATATAAAACTATATATCGTCGCTTTAATAATGAAATAACGTATGCCATATATACGTTGTTTTTATATAATGGGTGCGCTGCATTCCCCATAAGGATGTCTATAAAGTGCCATTTTAACATTTTCCAATTTTTTTATAACTGGGGTTGAAAATTAATATATTGTTAATTAACGTACATGCAAATTTTAATTCGGTTAAATATTGAAACAGCGTAAATGCATGTACGATATTTCAATTCCTACAGAATAATAACTTGGGCAAAATCAGTGTCGTATACTTTACATACATTACGATCGCCACACGAAATGGTAAATCTAAAATATTGTATAAGCATCATTCATTACTACATCATATGCCGGTTCATATAAATAAAAAATTGTAAGAATATTATGCGTTAGTTTTATAATAATTAGTTTTAGACTTAATCGTACTTTTATGCAAAATGAAATAACGTATATGAAATATGAAATAACGTATAAGGTACCTGATTGACTTTTCACCTCTTTTTAGGTAGAAAAGCCAGCAGGTACCAATGTGAAATTTTAATATGCTGTAGGGAAATTAGTCAAGATTAATTGGCAGACATTTTTTTTTCAATATCTTTATTCATTCAATAGTGCTGCCGAGTTTACGAAAATCAGAAAATCGAAAAATCTTTAAACCCAATTATCTCGAAACTACACTTTTGCGAATACGTTGTTTCATTATTAAAGCGACGATATAAAAAAATTGTAACAAAAAAAGTTTAATAATTTTCCTGCTATTATGTAAGGAAGTCTTTTTCTACACTCCTAAAGGATGTACACAATTGTCCTACTAAAAACACTTAAACTTTTTAACCGTACTTTCAGTTTATTTAATTACTGTTTTAGTTGTATAATTTACATTATTTTTTTATTATGTTAGAGATATACCGAATTTTTTCTTTAAAGTTGATAAAAAAAGTTAATGGATTTTTGTTAAGATTATTTGGTGATATGAAGAATATATGAACTGATGCTTATAAAAAAGGAAAAAAACATGTGCCAATGTTCTCATTTAAATGAAAATTTATCTCCAAAAAAAATTCAATATAGAAAAAACTTAATAATAAAAAAACTCAACAAATCAAATAAATTCGTTTAAAAAATTTAATTTAGAGTAAAACAAATCCTTCAACACCATATCACATATCAATAAAAGCAAATCGGAAAAACAAATCGGAAAAACAAATCGAAGAAACAAAATGATTTAAAAACTTAATGTTCAATTCAAAAGATTTTCGTTAAGGATCTTATATTACGACTTAACCGAATAATAGATGAAAATAAAACACCAAAACCTCTTTTTCATGGAAAAACGGTATAAAAGTTTGATCGAAAATGAAAAACAATAATTTATTATGTCTTATTTTCCTTTTAAACTTGGAAAAAAAAGAAAATAGTTTTTCTCAACTTTTTTTTTCGTCATCTTTATAGTTTTGAGAAAATAAAATGATATTTTTGTTTTTTGTTTCTTTTCTCTCACTATAATGGAAAAGGAAGTTTGGGTTATTGAACATAAAAATCTATATTTTTGCAATATTGTCTATTTCAGAGGTTTAACACTTTGGAAACCTTATGTTATGTTCAAAATAAATTAATGAATTTCTAAAACATAAATAAGTGTGAGACAAATCCATACTATTGGGTTCGACTGTCCTGGTCAACACTTTTTAGCAAGACCAAAAAAACAATAGATAAATTCATATTCATGTCATGAATGTCGAACTTTTAGTTTTTCTTATTCTCTTGTTATTTCTGGGAAGGGGATTAAATAGATGAAAATAAATAGATGAAGGAATATCGAGACAAAATTATTTCACTTGTACTTAAATATGGGAAAAAATCTTGTATTGTTGAACATAACTAGAAAAAAACAGTTAATTTGATTTGATAGAATAAAGGTACATGTATTTGTATTTTTAATTTAATTTCTTTTATTTTTGCAAATTTATTTTGCGATTACTGTAAATTTTATAACAGATTTTATTTTCTATTTAAAACCATAGCTTACATTTAATTGAAAATTTGCTGGAAATTCTCCTAGTGTTTTTTGTTGTTGTTACAAAAAAATATTTATAGTTGAGATTATTTTAAAAATAAATCTATTTTGTAAATAATTTTAATGAATTTTGTTTTATATAATTAGAAGGATAAATTATAATACTATAAGACTAGGCTTTAGAGTTATAAACAAAATCTTATTCTTGGACGTTAGTAGATAGAAAAAGGTAGTGGTAAAAACCTTAAAGATGCTGGTATGGGTATCAAAAAGGTGACCATTTTTTGTACCATGAAAAGGAGGACGAAAAATTAAAAAAAAAAAATGTACAGTATAGATTTTAGATAATATAAATATTGAGGGGCTGAAATCTCACAGCTCTGAGATATCAAGACTTCGGTCTGGGTTAAGGATTTTGATATGGTTTTCGGCAAAAAACTTTTATGAGGACATGGTTTTTAGTTTTGGGCAGCGATGTATATCAAACATAACTTAAGTTAAAGTACTAGTATTTTTATCTCTGTTTAAAAATTTATTACAAAACTAACACGAAACATCAATACGTTGCCGGAAAGTTATAATCAAAATTCCAAAAATATTGTTAAATGAAATAAAATCAAACTTTTTCAAAATTCCAAAAATTAGAATAAAATCAAATATTTAAATTTTTTCTAAATTCCAATAATATTTCAAAAATTCTTAAAAATTCAAACTCTTTCCAAAATTCTTAAAAATATTGAAAAAATTATTACAAAATCAAAAATTGAAAATTTTTTCAAAATTCCAAAAATTATAATAATTAAAAATTTTTCAAAATTCTAAAAATATTCCAAAAATTCTTACAAAATGAAAAATTAAAACTTTTGCCGAAATTCTAAAATTATCGCAAAAATTATTACAAAATCAAAAATACAAACTTTTTCAACATTCCAAAAATATTTCAAAAACTATAACAAATTCAAAAATTTCCATGTCCAATTTCATTTTAAATTACATTTACGTCATAAAAACAGCTACATTTTTTTTCCAAAAAATTGGCTGAAAAATAAATGAAATCATTTTTTGACACTCTTGACATTATTTTTTGACAAACTTATAATGCCATAATTCTCTATAATAATAATAAAATTTCATTTCAAAGAAACAATTTTATTTTTTTCCAAAAAGTGGGTAAAAAACTGAATAAAAATCTTTTGACACACTTGACAACATTTTTTTGACAAACTTATAATTGCATAATTCTCAATAATAATAATGAAATTTTATTTCAAACAAACAATTTTATTTTTTTCAAAAAATTGGGTAAAAAAATAAATAAAAATCTTTCTTTTGACACACTTGACAACATTTTTTTGACAAACTTATAATGCAATAATCTAGTTTTTAATCTCACATACCAATCCCGACCATCAAGATTTCTCCAAATTTAATGTTCCTACTCGTAATCACTTAAAATGAACGTTTTTAAGCCAAAAATATGAAAATTTGCTATTTTTGACACACATAATGATTTTTTTGACACACTTCCGGTACAGTTATCGAATACAGCGTCCTTTTGGACCTGTTAATTGTGAATACCTATTTTTAGGAAAAATATTTTGAAATCCCTCCAGCGGTTTTCTCTGCAGCGTAGGTAATGACGGACGGTCAGCCTGCAGACAGACACACATTGTTTTTTCAGCTGTTTTATAATCAGTAGGTCCTAAAACGTCGAGAAATGCCAAAAAAAGTGGGGGTAAGAATTTTACTTTGAGCTCAAGAATGTAATACTTAGGTCTTTCAGACCGAAGTAATTTTTCAAAAATTCTAAAAATATTGCAAAAATTATAACAAAATCAAAAACTGAAACTTTCTTCAATATTCCAAAAATATTCCAAAAATTAGAATAAAATCAAATATTTAAACTTTTTCTAAATTCCAATAATATTCCAAAAATTCTTAAAAATTCAAACTTTTCCCAAAATTCTAAAAATATTGCAAAAATTATTACAAAATCAAAAATTGAAATTTTTTTCAAGATTACAAAAATTATAAAATCAATTTCAAAAATTAAAATTTTTCAAAATTCTAAAAATATTCCAAAAATTCTTACAAAATCAAAAATTAAAACTTTTTCCAAAATTCTAAAAATATTGCAAAAATTATTACAAAATCAAAAATACAAACTTTTTTCAAAATTCCAAAAATATTTCAAAAACTATAACAAATTCAAAAATTTCCATGTCCAATTTCATTTTCAATTACATATACGTCATAAAAACAACTACATTTTTTTCCAAAAAATTGGCTAAAAAAATAAATGAAATCATTTTTTGTCACACTTGACAATATTTTTTTGACAAACTTTTAATGCCATAATTCTCAATAATAATAATAAAATTTCATTTCAAACAAATGATTAATTTTATTTTTTTGGGTAAAAAAGTAAATAAAAATCTTTCTTTTGACACGCTTGACAACATTTTTTTGACAACTTTATAATGCAATAAGCTAGTTTTTGGTCTCACATACCAATTCCTACCATCAAGATTTCTCCAAATTTAATGTACCAACTCGTAATCACTTAAAATGAACGTTTTTTAAGCCAAAAATATGAAAATTTGCTATTTTTGACACACATAATGATTTTTTTGACACACTTCCGGTACAGTTATCAAACACAGCGTCCTTTTGGACCTGTCCCTTGAGTATAACTATTTTTAGAAAAAAAAATTTTTCAAATCCCTCCAGCGGTTTTCCCTGCAGCATAGGTAATGACGGCGGCCGGACGACTGGCCGGAAGGCAGACATACATTTTATTTGCTTTTTTAGAAACAGTAGGTCCTAAAACGTCGAGAAAGGCCAAAAAAAGTGGGTGTAAGAATTTCACTTTTGGCTCAACCGTTGGTTATTGTGAAATTTATTTTGGACGGTGACAGTTTAGTAGCAAACTAGTGATGTCACAAATTTGAAGAAAGCAGAACTTAGTTTAATGGTAATATTAAATTCTTTCAAATATTCATGTTGTTTTCAATAAGTAATTGAAATGTGATTGTTTCGTTAAATAAAAAAATTTAAAAATCAAAAGTTTGGCATGGTGAAAAAAGAACAAGTTTGTATCAATAGAATAAAATGTGAAACAAATTGGTGAACGGGGAAGAAGAAACGAACGGTGTAATTGAAGAAAAGATGGCGCTTCACTTTTTTTTAAACTAAATTGAAGCTTAATTTATATCTAACAACTTGTGAAAGTTTAGTACTAGCATCATTTTTTGTTTTAAAGATAAAATTAGTTGTGTATATGACAGTCGGGAATCAGTTTTTTTTTGTTCTGAAGGAAAATTATAAAAATAGCGTTATAAACTAAGAGATTTTTTTATGTTAAATATCAAATAGTTTATTATTAGATGAACTTTTTAAAAAATTATAAAAATTATCTATGTACAAACAAAATTTTACACATGTCCTAAACTTTTACAAGTTGTTAGATTTAAAATAAGCTTCAATTTAATTAAATAAAAAAAAGGGTGTAGCGCCATCTTTTCTTCAACCACACCGTTTTTTCTTATGTTACACCGTGTAAAATTATTTAAAAAAATTAACAGTGTACATTTTTAAAAACTTTGTTCTAATACCTATTCAACGACATATCATTTATGACTATTTGAAATTGAAATTGAAAAAGACAACATGTTAAACTTTTTGGATTTAACCATATCAAAGAATAATAACAATCTTGAATTTAAAATTTATAGAAAACCTACTACAACTGATATTACAATTAACTCTAGCTCACACCATCCATATTCTCAAAAAATGTCAGCTTATAATCCATTTATAAATAGATTACTTACTATTCCAATGAATCATTTAAATTTCCAGAATGAATTAAACACAATTAAATTTATTGCTATTAATAACGGATACAACCCAAATATTATTGATAAAATATTAAGTCGAAATTCAAAAAGAATAAATAACCATAGTTCTATAAAAAGATTGAATACTAATACAGATGTAAAATATATTTCTATAAATTACACTAATTTACAACCCAACATAATAGTTAATCAATTTAAAAAATATAAATTTAAAATTTCTTTCAAAACAATAAACAGTTTATATAAAAACTTCAAATTCAAAGAAAAACCTAAAGTAGAAGAATGCACTGGCATTTATTAAATAAATTGTGATTCCTGTGATAAATTTTATATTGGCCTAACAGGTAGAAAATTCATCACCAGATTTTTAGAACATTTACTTAAACGAAAAAACATTCAAAATATAAAATCTATTTTTGCTCAACATCTAGTCGATGAAAATCATTCATATACAAGTTTTGAAAATAATTTTGAAGTTTTACATTTTTGTAACAAGGTCCTCGCATGGATTCAATGGAAGAGTTTGAAATATATAAAGCTACTAAGAAGTCACCATTTTTAATTTTGAATGAACAACTATCATTTTGTTCTAATATTTTATACAATTTAATTATAAATTAATATTTTTCTTTATTGTTTTTGTTCTTATCATATTTTACAATTTTAATCTTTTCAATTTTTATTTTAAAAACTTTTTATGTTTAATTTAGTATGCATATTTTTAGAAACAAACAAATTTTCAAATAATATTGTCATAATTTTAAAAAATTTCACTGATGATAGATATATATATCTGAAACCGGTCGACCATTTCAGATCAAACCGAGAGGGGGTCTTAGGTGACCATTTCCGATTTGCCTGAAAATGCGTTAATAGATTCGTCTCGTGAAAATAAAAAACTTATTTGACCGAAAAAATTCAATAAGTGGTTTTTCATGAGATATCACCATACAAAGTCTCGCGAAAATCGGGAAAAATCAAAAAAGGAGTCAAATTCAAAAATTCACAGCTCTTTCATTTTTTATCCGATTTTGCGTCAACAGTATATCGTTGAAAAGGTAATTTAGTCTACTTTAAGATTAATTATTCAAAATTTATTATTTTCTAGCAAAAAGTGAGTCAAAATGTGAGTTTTAATATATTTTGACCCTTCTGCTCAAAGCCTTACCTTTAATTTTTTTTTTAATTTTTTTTTTAAAGGTCAACAAATTACCTTACTAACGATTTATGAGTAAAAAATCGACTATATTCTCTATTCGGTCACAGATAACTAATTTCGCTCTTTGGCAATATTGATTGTTTCGACAAAATCTATATTTAATCCATACAGGTGGATGACCTCTCACGTAACCTTTGACCTCTAAGTAGAACAAATTATCGATTTTTTTCGAATTTTCGATTTTATTATCTGTATGAATACACTATTTATTTATTTATTTAATCAACGATGGCAAACAGGCCGAGACCCAATTCTTGCCCAGTAGTAACACAAATCTTAAGGCTATTAAGAACATTAGAAAAATACAAATACATATATAGTAAAAGAAAATTAAAAAATTGAACAAATTAAAAATTAAAAAATCACAGAACAGGAAATGATATGATTTAGTTTATTTTGAAGACTGCACCCTGTGAAGAATTCTAAGAGAACTCGCATTTTTTATTTATGAAAGACTATCTATAAACGAAAAGTAATAAAAATTAAAAGGGGTCAAGTCAAAATTTCCCAAAAATTTGCTGAACTTGCGTGAAATTGCTCATACACAAAATCTAAAATTTCTTTTACTAATTTCAATCTAAGATCATCTTCAGAAAGAAAATTTGTTGCAACTGTTGCAACCAAAAATTAAAAATGACATTTAAGATCGGTACAAATATGAAAAGTGCAAGCAAATATAATAAAGTGATGTTTACTTAATTAAATTAATATGAACTCAATTTATTAAGTTTATTACTATTTTTGGGGAAATGGATACTTGAAACAACTCTAGCAGAATACAAACTAAAACATCATCAGGGAAGTTTTTTTCAGCATCAGCGCCACCGTTAGAAATTGTTTTGTAACTTTATCAACGTATTTTCATGCCACATATACTTCTTGTTTGCCAAATATGAGCACGATTAAAAATCGTCGGGTGCCAACGATAGTCCAAATCACGAACTCCATCTAAAACTAAATTAGTTGACTTCAAATGGATATATTTTTAAAAATTAGCTTGAAACAGATAATTTTTATGATAAACTTTCACACAAGAGAATTTGTGGTGGCAACATAAATAATATTTCCGTTCCAAAGATAGGAGCTTGGATTTTATTACTACTCAACTATAGCGACAGCGGTATACTTACCACTTAAAGTGAAAGTTCATATTTTTGCTAATGGTTTACAAACATAATATCGTTACCGTTAATATTTATAATTAAACTAAGCCTTGTTCTACCCATTTTATTTTCAATCCAATCAAACACAAACTACATTTACCTGTTTCACTAATTTTATAATATTCAGATTTAATATAAATATATCATATAATTAATATAACTTTACCATCCTATAGAAAAGCAATAAAAAATTCAACAAGAATGTAACTATTCAATTAAATAATTTTTAAAACCAAAACTTTGTTTGACATGTGCAGGAAATATAAAAATAATTAACATTACAGATTAACAAATAATGTTAAAATCTAAAAAGGGTTTATTATTTTTTTAAATTATAAAATTAAACCCTTTATTCCAGGAGTGTTGACGTGTTTGTCATACGTCCAAAAAAGTATTATTACTTTTTCTACCAATAAAACCAACCTCACACATGTGATCTGGAATTATAACTAGATAAAATTATAAATATTTATAAAATCCAGGCATAACGAATGAAATTCCTCAATTTCAAACTCACTCAACAACCGTAATAAATAAAACAAGTGAGCACTCACCAACAAATATGTGACACAATATTCGGTGTAATAACAATTAATTTTTACTTATCAACAAAATATATAAATAAAAAATCATAAAAATTTCAAAATATTTTTAATTGAATTTGAAAATTTAATTTGATTAAAAATGAAAATTTTTATGTTCGAATAGATATAACGGTCATGAAATCAAATTTTAATTCAATTGAAAAGTTACGTTTTTCCCTTAATTGAAACTTTTATTTTTTTATTTTCGTTTTCGAATATCTGTGGTGTAAAAATAATTTTCCATGCGGGTTATTGGTGTGATATAATTACAAGTATGTTCGGTTTATCGGTAAATATTTTTTATTCATTTTGAATTTAGGTATAATTAGTTGTTGAAATAATTGGTGGAAATAAATTTAATGCAATAATATATTAGTTTCAATTTATCAGAGATGAGATATTTTTTCGAAATGAATCTGATTCATTTAAAATAACAGGAAAAAAATTCAATAAACAAATAAAATTCAAAACACCCATTAATTCGTTTTATTTAGAAATCCAGTAAATAAAATCATTAAATTGGATTTCCTAAATCCATAGTGAAAAATATTTTAAAATTATATTTTTATTAACTTTTTTCAGCGCATATCTTACAATTCGAATAATTAAATGTCGAAAATATAAAAATTGTTGTTTATCGTTCGCCAAGGAATTGAATGAACTTCTTTTAATATTTATTGTGAATTTATCCATAAAATTGTATTTATTACCTTTGATTTTTGAAATCATTTTCTTGCAACTTAAATTTGATTTTTATCAATAAACGAAAATGGGAAGGAAACAGAAAATATTTTCATTATATCACACAAAACAAAAATAAAATCAAAAAGAAAAAAAAAATGCTATATAAACAGCTCAATAATTTTTTGTTGAAATGAGATTAATTGATTTTCGATGGATTAATGGCTTGTGCGTGCTTGCTGAGTAATATAAAGAAAATTGATTCAATTTTTTTTGTTTGTTTTTTTTTCCAAGTTTTATTACGTTGTAACGTTTTAATTGTTGATGAAGTGATAAATTTATAATTATATAATGTAGTCAATTCTTAGTTGCCTGTATTTTTGTTATCAGTTATGGTCAACGGTTTTTTAAGAATTTAGATAAGCATCGATTGAAATTATTACTATTAGTAAATTTTACGTCCACGATGTGTTACTACGCTTGTTGTCTATCCTTCTCTTGAGGTCTGGTTTGTCTGGTGGTCCGTGAAGGTCCACCAGTTGGTCGTTGCATGCGATCACCCTGCCACTAGCTTGCTGGAGTGAAGGTTCTTCCACCCGACCTCAGTTACAAGAAATTCAGAATAACACCATGTTTCGATAGAAGGTTGCCCTGCCATGCCACAACCCTCCCTAAATTATACTAATATTTAATATGTCATTGTGCTTTAATAATCTTGTTACACCAAACCGAATCTCTTCATTAAAAAAAATTAGCTATTTAAGGAGCTACCTTGTTAAGTTTGCTAAAACCGAGTTGCTGGTGTTAATTGTTGTTCCTATCTCCTTAGAGTCCATTTTAATGCTTTCATAGTTATAGAATTCGTTGGTTATTCTTTTTCATTGTGGTTACAGATATAACTGATATCCTCTTCATTGTAATAATTGAAATGGCAGAGAAAAAAGAAAAGGTGGGAGATGACAGTTTCAAATCAATGTTCAATCACATATTCGATATTAGTTTTCAGCTTTATTTGTATTTTTTTTCTATACATTCCACCTCTATACAATAATTTTCAGAAAGCTCTGATATGAGGTTCACTTTAACTTATACATAGTGATTTACGCCTTAACTTTAGTATATATTTTTCATTATCCTAATATAATTTTCAATTTGGTAAAAAAAATTTCTTTCACGAGTTGTCACTATTTAATTTAAAATCAAAGTTGTTTTTCTGTTCTAAAATAACAATTTCATTTAACTCCGCACAACACAACTCTAATTACTGAACTAAAAAGAAATTTTCAAAAAATTTTTTAAACAAGAAAGCTACATAAACCAACAAACACTGTCCAACTCCAAAAATTATCAAAACGCCTATAAACTGATCAACTCAATTACCAATCACCATCTGGGTTACTAAAAAAACCTATGTAACGACGGACTATTTTCAATTTTTACTCTAAAATAGTGGTTTCCAAATTCGATGAAATTCCCTAATAATTTTATTAATTGTAATAAACCTATACATTTATTTGTACCACTGTACAATTAAACATTTTTTTGTTGATGTTTTAAATAAGTTCAAGTAAATTAAAAATACAAGTTTTTCATAAATGATGGAGAAATTGCTTGATGGAGGGAAAAACAGTAGATCTGGAAGACGGATATATAAACGATTAAATTGTTTTAGATCTGTCAATTAGTATATAATTTTTAAATCAATTAGTATATAAATTTAAATCAAAGAGATTAGTGATTAATTTAATGTTAATTTATTTCCATTTATAAGTTGTTTAAAAATATATCAATTTTATAACAGAATATTGAGTTTGTATTTTGTGACATTTCAAAACCATAATTTTTTTTATTGATAATTTGAATTGAGATTTTAAGCCAAAAAAAAGTATTTATCTTCTTATATATTAATACGCTAAATAAAAACTTTGTACAGCCTAAGGATTTTTTATTCGAATTTTGATTCATTTCAAATTTCACTGCTAACTGATAGTAGTGTAACTTAGATTTCAGAGATTTTTGGGATACTTCGGATCATAAATAAAAAAGTTATAGACGAATTAAAATGTGTTTTTGAATTCAACGGCCTCTCACATACCATATGAAAATGGAATTGCCCAAGTATATCTTTTCTTTTCAAAACGAATAAACTAAACTAATCTTTCAAAAACGATAAGCAGGCTACAGACCTTCAATCAATTTGTCAATCAATTCGAAAACGAAAACAAACGAAATAAAATTTAGTGTAAAAATCCCATAAATTTTATTTCGTTTATTTTCGTTTTCAATTGATTGACAAATTGATTGAAGGTCTGTAGCCTGCTTTAAGAGAAAAAAAAATATGAAACAACAAAAACGAAATAAGAAAATTTAGTTTATGAAATGCTTTTGGGGGGGATAAACGTATTATTTTTCTTTGTTTTTAAATATTATTAGAGACAGCAAATTTTTCTTATATTTTCAGTTATTATTATTTTTATGATTTTTGAAATAAGAAAATTCAGTTTATGAAATGCTTTTGGGGGGATAAACGTATTATTTTTCTTTGTTTTTAAATATTATTAGAGACAGCAAATTTTTCTTATATTTTCAATTATTATTATTTTGATGATTTTCGAAATAAGAAAATTTAGTTTATGAAATGCTTTTGGGGGGGATAAACGTATTATTTTTCTTTGTTTTAAATATTATTAGAAACAGTAAATTGTTTTTATATTGTTTTCAGTTATTATTATTTTTATGATTTTCGAAATAAGAAAATTTAGTGTATGAAATGCTTTTGGGAGGATAAACGTATTATTTTTCTTTGTTTTTAAATATTATTAGAGACAGCAAATTTTTCTTATATTTTCAGTTATTATTATTTTTATGATCTTCGAAATAAGAAAATTTAGTTTATGAAATGCTTTTGGGGGATAAACGTATTATTTTCCTTTGTTTTTTCTTATATTTTCAGTTATTATTATTTTTATGATTTTCGAAATAAGAAAATTTAGTTTATGAAATGCTTTTGGGGGGATAAACGTACTATTTTTCTTTGTTTTTAAATATAATTAGAGACAGCAATTTTTTTTCAATTTTCAGTTATTATTATTTTTATGATTTTCGAAATAAGAAAATTTAGTTTATGAAATGGTTCTGGAGGGGATAAACGTATTATTTTTTTTTGTTTTTAGATATTATTAGATTTTCAAATTTTTCTTATATTTTCAGTTATTATTATTTTTATGATTTTCGAAATAAGAAAATTTAGTTTATGAAATGCTTTTTGGGGGGATAAGTATTATTTTCTTTGTTTTTAAATATTATTAGAGACCGCAAATTTTTCTTATATGTTCAGTTATTATTATTTTTATGATTTTCGAAATAAGAAAATTTAGTTTATGAAATGCTTTTGGGGGAGATAAACGTATTATTTTTCTTTGTTTTTAAATATTATTAGAGACAGCAAATTTTTCTTATATTTTCAGTTATTATTATTTTTATGATTTTCGAAATAAGAAAATTTAGTATATGAAATGCTTTCGGGGGGGGGGGGGGTGTTATAAACGTATTATTTTTCTTGTTTTTAAATATTATCAGAGACAGCAAATTTTTCTTATATTTTCAGTTATTATTATTTTTATGATTTTCGAAATAAGAAAATTTAGTTTATGAAATGCTTTTGGGGGGATAAACGTACTATTTTTCTTTGTTTTTAAATATTTTTAGAGACTGCAAATTTTTCTTATACTAGGAGGGCCTGGCGTGCTTCGCTACGCTTATAAATAAAGTTTTTGCGTAGATATTTTGTTGACGTAGAAGCAATGATTTCAAAAAGTGGTAATGAGATATGCTAGCATATAATTTTTAATTTTTCTTCTTTTTAAATAAATGAATGAAAAATAATCAGAGTTCTGAGCTGATCAGTTCGGGTATATGAAAAATTAGCGATCAAATAAGTTTTCAAGTAAGCTTATTTGATCGCTAATTTTTCATATATCCGAACTGATCAGCTAGAGTTCTGATTATTTTTCATTCATATATTTAAAAAGAAAAATTAAAAATTATATGCTAGCATATCTCATTACGACATTTTGAAATCATTGCTTCTACGGCGAAGCACGCCGGGCAGTTATTAACAATTTGAAAACATTAAAACTTTGCAAATATAATTAAATAATAATAGTTATGAAATGTTGTATATGTAAATGTGTGAATATAATACGAAGAAAATCTTTTTAAATTGAATTAATTACAAATTGAAGATAATTTCCACTTATCTGTGTTGTTTTGTTTAATAATTATTGGTTTCTTTGAGTTTCATTGATATATTTTTAATTTCATTTTTTCTCTCATTTATTAAAATTTAAAAATAATAATTGTAATTGTGTTAATGTTTCTTTATTTATATAAAGTCGTAAAATTAAATTATTTTCTATAAACAGCTGATCTCTTTTGTTAGACTTAATGACTGAATTTTTGTTCTTACTAACGATATAGAATTGAGTTAGATTTAGATTAAAACCTAGATTTAGTATCCTGATGAGTTAAACTATACTGCTAAAGTCCTTCAAAAGAAAGGACAACTCTTCATCGAGATTGTTTACAAAAAAATCGAATATTATAAAGAAATACAATTCAAATATCTTTTCTTTAAAAAAATAAAGGAAATATTGCCTGAAGTAATGTACTGATGAGTGATGAACTACATGTAATGCAACCAAATTTATCGGTAGATGGTGCAGAAAAAGGCTTATTGAATGTTACTGCCTAATTCAGTTTGAAACTTAAAATAAAACTCTGTAATATTAGCGGAAAAAAACATCAAGAATGTAAATTCAGCAGTTTTTTAAGCAAAAAAGGTTTTTTACAAAAGCAAAACCAATAAAAACAAATGATATCTTATGTAATTATAAATTACAAATTATAAATTAATTATATCTAATAATTATAATAATTAATTATTAATTAATTAATAATTAATTATATCTAGTAATTATAAATTAATTATATCTTATAAATTGCTTTGGTGTAATTTAAAAATTTCGTTTTGTTTAAAATTGAAACTTTCTTGAAATGGTAGGCCTAAAAAGCCATCCATGGGGTTTGACCCCTTAAAAGTGATGATGTTCCTAGGTCACCTCTGTCCTTTATGGACATGCGATCGAAGTTCATTGGTTCTTCTCTTCGTTCCGAGGAAGTTTTCTGATGACAGGGAATGACCACTGCTGTGTTTGTACTTAGGTACAAACCAGTAGTACCATTCCTTGCTCAGAAGCTTCTTCATTGGAATGAAGAGGGGGACCAATTTTTATTTTTTCGGGATCAGAGGATTCACCTCATATAATATCAGTTTTAATTCCACTTAAATAACCATTAGCTTTTTTGAAATAGAACAATATCCATGGAGCTTGAGACTTAGAGTCTGGCGCTTTGGAGCACTCTCCAGATATGGCATTAGTTCTAGTAATTTATTTTTAGTTTAGTTTTAGGTAGAGCAACCATATCTGGGTCAGTAGAATTTGGACATATTTGCCATATCGTGACAGTCATGGTTGTTTCTTTTTAACTGTGGGAGAAACTGTTCTATAGAATTTGGTCGTTAGGGGCTTATCTAGTCCGTTCTCAGATGCCGTTTTTGAGGAGGGCTCGCGAACACGATATTCTGGCTTAAGCAATGATGGTCATTTGTACCATATTTGGTTGTTTTTTTGTCAGCAAACAAATCTTAGACTTCGAAATCTCTTATCACTTTGAACAATAAATAAATAAATACATTAAATAAATAAATAGATTTTATTTCAAAATAAATAAATAAATTCAATAAAAAGAATAAGAAAATAAATAAATAAATGCATTAAATAAAATGGATAAGTAAATAAATTTTTTTTTTCAAGTAAATAAATAAATAAAAATAATTTTTCTTCATTTTGATTAATTAAAAAAATTAAATATTTTTAAGTAAATACAAAATGAATAATAATTATTAAATAGATTTAAAAAGAATAAAAAAAATTAATAAATAGTTTTAATAATATTATACACATATAGGTATGTTTTTGGTGTACAGCCAGGTTTTCTGTTTCTTTTTGACGTAAGTTCGGTTTGTTTGTCTCTCATATCGTCATTCAATAATAAATATTTTATATAATCAAAGAAATTTTTGTAGCAAGTCGTGATTGGCAATTATCATAGTCCTTTCTTCAGGAATAAACAGCAGATAGTGACGTAGCTCTTCCTTCACTATCTTCGTTTCTTCTGGTTTTGTAACGACGGACTATTTGCAATTTTTACTCTAAAATTCAATTTTTACTCAAATTCGATGAAATTCCCTAATAATTTTATTAATTGTAATAAACGTAGACATTTATTTGTACCACTGTACAATTAAACATTTTTTGTTGTTGTTGATTTAAATAAGTTCAAGTAAATTAAAAATACAAGTTTTTCATAAATGATGGAGAAATTGCTTGATGGAGGGGAAAACAGAAAATCTGGAAGACGGATATATAAACGATCAAATTGTTTTAGATCGTTCAATTAGTATTTAGTTTTTAAATCATTTAGTATATAAATTTAAATCAAAGAGATTAGTGATTAATTGAATGTTTATTTATCTTCATTTACAAATTGCTTAAAAATATATCAATTTTATACCATAATTTGAATTGAGATTTTAAGCCAAAAGAAGCATTTATGTATATAAATATGACAGAACCAAAAAAAAAATCGAAAGCTTAAGTTTTTTAAGAAAAAATCATGTAATCTGGACGTATTGTATTGATATTATGGAATGACGATATTGTACCGATATTTCACTAAATGTTTACAAAGAAAAAATTATATTGATACGTATATGAATTGTTGATTTGTTTTATTAATCTTTGATATCAGAAAATGGAAATGAGTCAAAATTAAAAATTATTTGTAAGAAAATTTAAACTACAATAAATCTTTTACGTTACCATAACAACAAAGAAATTAAAACAATTGAACAAAACTAATCCTTGAAAATAACGCATAAGAAAAGAACTTTAATAGAATGAATTTTTCATAAAATTGGGATAAAAAAATCAGCTAAATGCAACTAAATGTCGATTAGTGAATAATTCAAAAACTTCGTGTTTGGTACAACTTGAAGACATTTAGTATAGTTGAAAAATTTTCAAGATATAGATAAATAAAAAATATTAATTTTTATACTAAAATAACATTTTATAACCCTTAAGTCTGTTGTCCAACATTTTGACTGAACTATAAAAAAATCACTTTTACTTGTTATAAACCAAAACACTATTGTAAAAATTAATGGTTGAAATAAAAATAAATTCTATCACAACTTTCACCCTCTATGCATTCATACGGATAAAGGACATAATAAATAAATTGAAACGACCATATAGTTTATTCAAACATCTCCTCAGGGGAATTCAACTAAACATAATATATTCAAAATAAGATATTGCCACTTCTGATTATTTGGTTAGACGAATTGGTATTATTATTAAACTCACATAGTGACGCTAATTCAATTGTTATTGCCTTCAAGGTAGAATGATTTTATAATGTAGGTTCGTCCTGCAAATAAATTATAATGATATATATAAAATATAAATTAGATAAATTACGAACCTATTCAAGGAAAAGTGAAATAGAATTCCGTTTCTATAATGAAATATAATTGAATGTCTACAATCGATTCAACATTAAAATAATCGTTGAAGGTAATTAAACTTTTTTATAACCTTTTTGCTCTATGAAATTATTTTGGTACGTTTTAATGAACTCAAAATAATTTTATTGTTTCTTTAAATTTTTTCATATTTATTGTAGATAATTTCATTTAATGAATAGTTTCGTTTTAATGGTACTGAAAGTTTTCCGTTAAAAATTAATAGATTGAAAATAAGCAAAATATTAAAGAATTATCAAAACTTAAAAGATTTATTTTAATTTTAATTCAAGTTGTTGGAAACCAAGTGTTGAGAAACATCCTAATTCAATTTGACTGCCGTTCTTAAACATTTCTAAAATACGAAGAGAGTGTGTTGCAAATTGAAAAAAAATCGGTCACTACAACCGCGTTTGTGCCAACCAAATATTACCTGTCACAATAACCCCAATTTTAGTTGTTTTATCATCAAGAACCAAATTTGAAAACATAACCACCGAATTATAGACACAACAACCGCTCGTAATATCATCCTATAATCACTTTGCCAAACAAATGATCGAAGTTTTTCTTTCAGCAATGCTGATCATTCCTGAACAATCTTAGAGTATATATAAATATAAAGAGAACATAACTTTAAAATTGTTTGAAGAGAGACATAACAAATCGTGACTACTGATATGTCATATTCAATTTCTCTTTTCGCCATTTGCATATCTGTTTATTTACAACAACAAACTATTGTATTAAATTATAAATTAAAAACATTTAAATAATTTAAAAAGAAAACAAAAAGTAAAATGTATTCTTTTTAGTTGTGCTACTTTTTATAAAATTAATGAAAATAATTACGAGAGTATTTTACATTTATTGTGTTATTTCCAGTGATTTTATAATAGTGAATATTTTATAATGCCCAAGCAATATTTTCTAACACCACGAACAAATATTTAAATTATGTAAATATTTTCAAAGTATGTTATGAAAACTTGCCCGGCGACCAACTTTCATTATGGGCTAAATTATTTTTAATAGATAAAAGATCAAAAATTATATGTTTGGTTAGAATGAAATCCTAATCCGTCATTTTTTTTCATTTCGTTTTATACAGTCGCAGGGAGGGAGAAACTATTATTTTTTTGTGGTAGATTTTTTTCTTTTAGATTTAAAAGAAACTCGCAATAATTGTACAATTTTGAATTAAATGAAAAACTTACGCACGACTATGGGAAGACAAACCTGTTTCTCTCGGAGAAAAATAAAGGAAAACAAACAAACAAAAAAACGATTTGACATATGAGCAGTCACGGTAAATTTTAGTTATGGTGATCGGTTGTTAACAATACATTAACCCATGCTTTTTTTGCAACATTTTTGTCAAAAAAAAATTGAAAAAATATGCTGGCGGTAATCTCTAGATGTCAATTTAAGCGAAATAAGTCAAAATACCAGGTTTGCTACCTTAAACAGGCCATAAATTGAAAACCAAAAATTTTACATTTGAAACCAAAGCTGGTGCTGTGGCTAAACCCGCTTACCAATTATGCTATAACTTGAGGTAGGGGATTGTTTTGGACCCACCTTTCAGTTTATATGCCATTCCCCAAGATTTGCGACAACTTTTTTTTTCGCTAAAAAAACAGGTGCTTGCAACCCATGCTTTTTTTGCAAAATTTTTGTCAAAAAAAAAATTGAAAAAATATGCTGGCGGTAATCTCTAGATGTCAATTTAAGCGAAATAAGTCAAAATACCAGGTTTGCTACCTTAAACAGGCCATAAATTGAAAACCAAAAATTTTACATTTGAAACCAAAGCTGGTGCTGTGGCTAAACCCGCTTACCAATTATGCTATAACTTGAGGTAGGGGATTGTTTTGGACCCCCCTTTAAGTTTATATGCCATTCCCCAAGATTTGCGACAACTTTTTTTTTCGCTAAAAAAACAGGTAAGGGGTTAACTCATGCCTTTTTTGCAAAATTTTTGTCAAAAAAAAAATTGAAAAAATATGCTGGCGGTAATCTCTAGATGTCAATTTAAGCGAAATAAGTCAAAATACCAGGCTTGCTACCTTAAACAGGCCATAAATTGAAAACCAAAAATTTTACATTTGAAACCAAAGCTGGTGCTGTGGCTAAACCCGCTTACCAATTATGCTATAATTTGAGGTAGGGGATTGTTTTGGACCCACCTTTCAGTTTATATGCCATTCCCCAAGATTTGCGACAACTTTTTTTTTCGCTAAAAAAACAGGTAAGGGGTTAACCCATGCTTTTTTTGCAAAATTTTTGTCAAAAAAAAAATTGAAAAAATATGCTGGCGGTAATCCCTAGATGTCAATTTAAGCGAAATAAGTCAAAATACCAGATTTGCTACCTTAAACAGGCCATAAATTGAAAACCAAAAATTTTACATTTGAAACCAAAGCTGGTGCTGTGGCTAAACCCGCTTACCAATTATGCTATAATTTGAGGTAGGGGATTGTTTTGGACCCACCTTTCAGTTTATATGCCATTCCCCAAGATTTGCGACAACTTTTTTTTCGCTAAAAAAACAGGTAAGGGGTTAACCCATGCTTTTTTTGCAAAATTTTTGTCAAAAAAAAAATTGAAAAAATATGCTGGCGGTAATCCCTAGATGTCAATTTAAGCGAAATAAGTCAAAATACCAGGTTTGCTACCTTAAACAGGCCATAAATTGAAAACCAAAAATTTTACATTTGAAACCAAAGCTGGTGCTGTGGCTAAACCCGCTTACCAATTATGCTATAATTTGAGGTAGGGGATTGTTTTGGACCCACCTTTCAGTTTATATGCCATTCCCCAAGATTTGCGACAACTTTTTTTTTCGCTAAAAAAACAGGTAAGGGGTTAACCCATGCTTTTTTTGCAAAATTTTTGTCAAAAAAAAAAATGAAAAAATATGCTGGCGGTAATCCCTAGATGTCAATTTAAACGAAATAAGTCAAAATACCACGTTTGCTACCTTAAACAGGCCATAAATTGAAAACCAAAAATTTTACATTTGAAACCAAAGCTGGTGCTGTGGCTAAGCCCGCTTACCAATTATGCTATAATTTGAGGTAGGGGATTGTTTTGGACCCACCTTTCAGTTTATGTGCCATTCCCCAAGATTTGCGACAACTTTTTTTTTCGCTAAAAAAACAGGTAAGGGGTTAACCCATGCTTTTTTTGCAAAATTTTTGTCAAAAAAAAAATTGAAAAAATATGCTGGCGGTAATCCCTAGATGTCAATTTAAGCGAAATAAGTCAAAATACCAGGTTTGCTACCTTAAACAGGCCATAAATTGAAAACCAAAAATTTTACATTTGAAACCAAAGCTGGTGCTGTGGCTAAACCCGCTTACCAATTATGCTATAATTTGAGGTAGGGGATTGTTTTGGACCCACTTTCCAGTTTATATGCCATTCCCCAAGATTTGCGACAACTTTTTTTTTCGCTAAAAAAACAGGTAAGGGGTTAACCCATTCTTTTTTTGCAAAATTTTTGTCAAAAAAAAAATTGAAAAAATATGCTGGCGGTAATCCCTAGATGTCAATTTAAGCGAAATAAGTCAAAATACCAGGTTTGCTACCTTAAACAGGCCATAAATTGAAAACCAAAAATTTTACATTTGAAACCAAAGCTGGTGCTGTGGCTAAACCCGCTTACCAATTATGCTATAATTTGAGGTAGGGGATTGTTTTGGACCCACTTTCCAGTTTATATGCCATTCCCCAAGATTTGCGACAACTTTTTTTTTCGCTAAAAAAACAGGTAAGGGGTTAACCCATGCTTTTTTTGCAAAATTTTTGTCAAAAAAAAAATTGAAAAAATATGCTGGCGGTAATCCCTAGATGTCAATTTAAGCGAAATAAGTCAAAATACCAGGTTTGCTACCTTAAACAGGCCATAAATTGAAAACCAAAAATTTTACATTTGAAACCAAAGCTGGTGCTGTGGCTAAACCCGCTTACCAATTATGCTATAATTTGAGGTAGGGGATTGTTTTGGACCCACCTTTCAGTTTATATGCCACTCCCCAAGATTTGCGACAACTTTTTTTTTCGCTAAAAAAACAGGTAAGGGGTTAACCCATGCTTTTTTTGCAAAATTTTTGTCAAAAAAAAAATTGAAAAAATATGCTGGCGGTAATCCCTAGATGTCAATTTAAGCGAAATAAGTCAAAATACCAGATTTGCTACCTTAAACAGGCCATAAATTGAAAACCAAAAATTTTACATTTGAAACCAAAGCTGGTGCTGTGGCTAAACCCGCTTACCAATTATGCTATAATTTGAGGTAGGGGATTGTTTTGGACCCACCTTTCAGTTTATATGCCATTCCCCAAGATTTGCGACAACTTTTTTTTTCGCTAAAAAAACAGGTAAGGGGTTAACCCATGCTTTTTTTGCAAAATTTTTGTCAAAAAAAAAATTGAAAAAATATGCTGGCGGTAATCCCTAGATGTCAATTTAAACGAAATAAGTCAAAATACCACGTTTGCTACCTTAAACAGGCCATAAATTGAAAACCAAAAATTTTACATTTGAAACCAAAGCTGGTGCTGTGGCTAAACCCGCTTACCAATTATGCTATAATTTGAGGTAGGGGATTGTTTTGGACCCACCTTTCAGTTTATATGCCATTCCCCAAGATTTGCGACAACTTTTTTTTTCGCTAAAAAAACAGGTAAGGGGTTAACCCATGCTTTTTTTGCAAAATTTTTGTCAAAAAAAAATTGAAAAAATATGCTGGCGGTAATCCCTAGATGTCAATTTAAACGAAATAAGTCAAAATACCACGTTTGCTACCTTAAACAGGCCATAAATTGAAAACCAAAAATTTTACATTTGAAACCAAAGCTGGTGCTGTGGCTAAACCCGCTTACCAATTATGCTATAATTTGAGGTAGGGGATTGTTTTGGACCCACCTTTCAGTTTATATGCCATTCCCCAAGATTTGCGACAACTTTTTTTTTCGCTAAAAAAACAGGTAAGACCCATGCTTTTTTTGCAAAATTTTTGTCAAAAAAAAAATTGAAAAAATATGCTGGCGGTAATCCCTAGATGTCAATTTAAGCGAAATAAGTCAAAATACCAGGTTTGCTACCTTAAACAGGCCATAAATTGAAAACCAAAAATTTTACATTTGAAACCAAAGCTGGTGCTGTGGCTAAACCCGCTTACCAGTTATGCTATAATTTGAGGTAGGGGATTGTTTTGGACCCACCTTTCAGTTTATATGCCATTCCCCAAGATTTGCGACAACTTTTTTTTTCGCTAAAAAAACAGGTAAGGGGTTAACCCATGCTTTTTTTGCAAAATTTTTGTCAAAAAAAAAATTGAAAAAATATGCTGGCGGTAATCCCTAGATGTCAATTTAAGCGAAATAAGTCAAAATACCAGGTTTGCTACCTTAAACAGGCCATAAATTGAAAACCAAAAATTTTACATTTGAAACCAAAGCTGGTGCTGTGCCTAAACCCGCTTACCAATTATGCTATAATTTGAGGTAGGGGATTGTTTTGGACCCACCTTTCAGTTTATATGCCATTGCCCAAGATTTGCGACAACTTTTTTTTTCGCTAAAAAAACAGGTAAGGGACCCATGCTTTTTTTGCAAAATTTTTGTCAAAAAAAAAATTGAAAAAATATGCTGGCGGTAATCTCTAGATGTCAATTTAAGCGAAATAAGTCAAAATACCAGGTTTGCTACCTTAAACAGGCCATAAATTGAAAACCAAAAATTTTACATTTGAAACCAAAGCTGGTGCTGTGGCTAAACCCGCTTACCAGTTATGCTATAATTTGAGGTAGGGGATTGTTTTGGACCCACCTTTCAGTTTATATGCCATTCCCCAAGATTTGCGACAACTTTGTTTTTCGCTAAAAAAACAGGTAAGGGGTTAACCCATGCTTTTTTTGCAAAATTTTTGTCAAAAAAAAAATTGAAAAAATATGCTGGCGGTAATCCCTAGATGTCAATTTAAGCGAAATAAGTCAAAATACCAGGTTTGCTACCTTAAACAGGCCATAAATTGAAAACCAAAAATTTTACATTTGAAACCAAAGCTGGTGCTGTGGCTAAACCCGCTTACCAATTATGCTATAATTTGAGGTAGGGGATTGTTTTGGACCCACCTTTCAGTTTATATGCCATTCCCCAAGATTTGCGACAACTTTTTTTTTCGCTAAAAAAACAGGTAAGGGGTTAACCCATGCTTTTTTTGCAAAATTTTTGTCAAAAAAAAAATTGAAAAAATATGCTGGCGGTAATCCCTAGATGTCAATTTAAGCGAAATAAGTCAAAATACCAGGTTTGCTACCTTAAACAGGCCATAAATTGAAAACCAAAAATTTTACATTTGAAACCAAAGCTGGTGCTGTGGCTAAACCCGCTTACCAATTATGCTATAATTTGAGGTAGGGGATTGTTTTGGACCCACCTTTCAGTTTATATGCCATTCCCCAAGATTTGCGACAACTTTTTTTTTCGCTAAAAAAACAGGTAAGACCCATGCTTTTTTTGCAAAATTTTTGTCAAAAAAAAAATTGAAAAAATATGCTGGCGGTAATCCCTAGATGTCAATTTAAGCGAAATAAGTCAAAATACCAGGTTTGCTACCTTAAACAGGCCATAAATTGAAAACCAAAAATTTTACATTTGAAACCAAAGCTGGTGCTGTGGCTAAACCCGCTTACCAGTTATGCTATAATTTGAGGTAGGGGATTGTTTTGGACCCACCTTTCAGTTTATATGCCATTGCCCAAGTTTGCGACAACTTTTTTTTTCGCTAAAAAAACAGGTAAGGGGTTAACCCATGCTTTTTTTGCAAAATTTTTGTCAAAAAAAAAATTGAAAAAATATGCTGGCGGTAATCTCTAGATGTCAATTTAAGCGAAATAAGTCAAAATACCAGGTTTGCTACCTTAAACAGGCCATAAATTGAAAACCAAAAATTTTACATTTGAAACCAAAGCTGGTGCTGTGGCTAAACCCGCTTACCAATTATGCTATAATTTGAGGTAGGGGATTGTTTTGGACCCACCTTTCAGTTTATATGCCATTCCCCAAGATTTGCGACAACTTTTTTTTTCGCTAAAAAAACAGGTAAGGGGTTAGTTAACCCATGCTTTTTTTGCAAAATTTTTGTCAAAAAAAAAAATTGAAAAAATATGCTGGCGGTAATCTCTAGATGTCAATTTAAGCGAAATAAGTCAAAATACCAGGTTTGCTACCTTAAACAGGCCATAAATTGAAAACCAAAAATTTTACATTTGAAACCAAAGCTGGTGCTGTGGCTATACCCGCTTACCAATTATGCTATAACTTGAGGTAGGGGATTGTTTTGGACCCACCTTTCAGTTTATACGCCATTCCCCAAGATTTGCGACAACTTTTTTTTTCGCTAAAAAAACAGGTAAGGGGTTAACCCATGCTTTTTTTGCAAAATTTTTGTCAAAAAAAAAATTGAAAAAATATGCTGGCGGTAATCTCTAGATGTCAATTTAAGCGAAATAAGTCAAAATACCAGGTTTGCTACCTTAAACAGGCCATTAATTGAAAACCAAAAATTTTACATTTGAAACCAAAGCTGGTGCTGTGGCTAAACCCGCTTACCAATTATGCTATAACTTGAGGTAGGGGATTGTTTTGGACCCACCTTTCAGTTTATATGCCATTCCCCAAGATTTGCGACAACTTTTTTTTTCGCTAAAAAAACAGGTAAGGGGTTAACCCATGCTTTTTTTGCAAAATTTTTGTCAAAAAAAAAATTGAAAAAATATGCTGGCGGTAATCTCTAGATGTCAATTTAAGCGAAATAAGTCAAAATACCAGGTTTGCTACCTTTAACAGGCCATAAATTGAAAACCAAAAATTTTACATTTGAAACCAAAGCTGGTGCTGTGGCTAAACCCGCTTACCAATTATGCTATAACTTAAAATTTTAAAATTCATCAATACTATCCTTCGTAAATTTATTGTAAATTCAAGTGTCTTAAACAGTTAAAACTTTCGGGGATGCTTCTCCAGATTTTCCAAATCAAATATATAAATTTTTGTTTTTAGAATTGTTTCCATATTGAAGTGTCTTGATTCTGATCAGCGTAGAGCTGTTATACTAATTGGCAACTCAAATCTTGATTATGACTTTGGTTCTTTGCAGCACAGATTAAGTGTTGCTGATCTGACAATTTTCTACAAATATATTTTGGATGAACGAACTTCCGTATAGAGATAAAATAAATTTTACCTGAACCGGAAAACCTTACGCATTACACCAGAGCAAGCGTTGTGGCCCTGTTAAAAATTAGTTTTTTTGGGAAGCTGCCGTAAGATTTTTAATAGCGAACATGGAATCCTTAATGGAATATTTGTGCTAACATATGGGGTGTAGCATATTTTAGTAGTTTAAAGCGACTTGATTCTTTTCAGCGTAGAGCTGTTTAACTGATTGGCAACTCGACTCTTACTAGCGAACTTGATTCCTTGCAGTACAGACGAAATGTTACTGATCTGACAATTTTCTAGAAACACATTATGGATGAACGAAATGCCATAGAATAAAATCAATTTTACCTGAACAAGCAAACCTATCGCGTTACACCAGAGCAAATGTTGTGGCCAACCATGTACGGTTCTTACTAAAAATGTGTATTGAACTGTCGCCTTTCAATTCGATTATTTTCAACAGAGTCCCTCACCTGGGTTTTTACTGATAATTTCAATCCTCAATATTTTAAAATTAACGTCAGTTAATTTCTTAAGGAAACTTTATTTATTTGAACATAATCCTAATCCCTAGTTGGCATGGTATCTTCGAATATTCAGAGACGTTAATTTATAAGGGACTATGACATGACGTTTTTACAAATTGTTTGGATCATGTAAATCTTGAAAAAAATTGCTCAATAACTGACTGAACAATTGCGAAAAACTCCGTTGCTAATTTAACTTGACTCGGTTTTTCATTCTACATCTACATTGAAGTTCTTCAGATTTGGAAAATATTTAAATTTGTTGGATATAAGGTCGTGATTAAAACTTTTTAATTTGGCTTCAAATGCTGGGATTAAATTAACAAAACAATGACAGTTTTGTTAATATCTTGCAGCAACATTTCATTTATTTAAATGTAACATAAAAGAACATTAATTTATGAAGTCGACGTCCATTAATTGACTTTATTTTTCAATGATTTTCTATTTATCCAAAAAACGTCTAACTTCGTCTAAAGGCTCTCCAAATTTTTGTCCAATTTAACCACGGCTTAACCATGAGACATTGTTGTACATGAGTAATCCACCGTACACCGAGTTTATCTCATTGAACAATTCTAAATAAAATTCGTTTATTTAAAGACCGAGAAGATATAACTATTTTTGTGACTAGGTTTATAATATCTTCCAGAGATACACAACTCGCCTTTTGCACATAAAGTCTGCTGGTGTATAATGCAATAGAACCCCAGAGTTGGATTACCAACACGCTAGGAAATTAGAGTAACAAAGCCATTTTCTAGTACTGTCCTACTACAAGTACCGTCCCTAGCTACTGATTTAATATTGGAAATACATTCTTCTATAATAACGAAGAAAATCTGCTAAGCGAGTTGATGTCGGTACTTACAGCAAGACAGAAATAAATTAAACTTTCTTTATTTTTAAAATCAAAAGAACTGATGCGGATTTGATCCCAGCTTCCTTCACATATTCCCTGTGTTTTCTGTATGTTTTCTTCCTCTGAGGGCATAATACGCTCGCATGAATCAGCGAACGTAAACGCTGTACCAGAATATGTTCATGTGCCAAGAAAATTTTTAAACGTTCCACCTCTGGCACGCGTGTCATAGGTTCGCCACCGTTGTTCTAGAGCAAATAATTGAGGACATGTTTTCAAGTACTGGATTTCTTCCATCCGTAAAAGTGTTTCAGGTAAACTGCAGGTATAATTTCAGCCTTCTTTGCTAATTTATTGGCATTAGCAAGGGATTGCACAAATGTAAACTTATTGAAATTAAACTTGTTGAGTTTAGAAACAATTATCCCAGAGGAAGGACCCTTAGAATTCGAAATTTTTTAGGATGTTTTAAATACAAATTTTTTGTAGTGTATAAGACGAATTGTTTTAATCTATTATTAATAAACTTATTGTTTGGAAATGGAATGAATAACGCACAAAAAATGGATAATTTTGACGGTTTATAGCCATTTGCGGAGAAACCAACTATGTGGAAACGCATTTATACTGCTTGCAGAATATTTTAGCCAAACTTTACTTGTTTTTAATTGTTATACATCAGTGGATGAAATGAATGCTTGTTTGAAGTGGTCTACTTTATTGCGACACATAAAACCATTAAAATGTCTGTTGTTAAAAAATAATGATCGATGTAGTAGAGTACAAGAAAGTTTTGCAGTAAACGTTATACGCTTTACAGTCACGTATTCGAAAATTGTATGTGAACTATCCACATCGATAACTTTGGAATATAATCAAAATCAAGTGGACATAAAGACACTACAATAGTATAGCAGGAAACCAATCTGGCAAAATGAATAATATTGAAAAAATATTCAAGTTTACCTTGACCACCCAAACCCTTATCCTCTAGTTTCTTCCCTAGAGCTCAAATACTAATTTCAGCATCACCATTTAATTCAGTGCCCTTGATTTATCCAAAATCAAAACTCATAATATATATGAGAACATTATCGACTTTCAGCCCCCAACGTGACACCCTTATATTTTTAATCCCAATTCACATCACTGTTGGATTCAGCGTCCTCAAGTATGTTGAAATCAACACTAATGACGACAATTTTGATACTGTTCATGACCAGACCACCAACCCTCAACCCCCACCCCTTATTGAACTGCCCTGAATCCGGTCATCATTTTTACCATCACCATTGAACTCAGCTTCCTCGACTATGTAAAAATCGATAATAATGACAATAATTTCAATACTTTGTGTAACCGACCCCCCAACCCCCACCTATTATTGGACTACCCTGAGTCCCGCCCCAATTTTTATTATCATAATTGAACGCAGAATTCTTGATTATGTTAAAATTGATAATGATGACGATAATTTCGATATTTTTATAACCGATCCCTCAACCCCCCACCTATTATTGGACTACCCTGAGTCCGACCCCAATTTTTATTATGACGATAATTTCGATATTTTTTATAGCTGACCCCCCAAACTCCAGTCCTTTTTGGACTACCTCGTGTCCAACCCCCATTTTTATCATCATCATTGAACTCAGCATTCCCGATTATATTGAAATCGACACCAAACATGACATGCAAAAAAAATATTTTTTCTAATAGTTGTACTACGAATTAGATTTGATCACGTTAAAAGCTTAGCTTAAGTAATTATTTTTAAGTTATTTAATTGTTGTGTTGTAGATTCTGAGACTGGGACAGTACTTTTATTTATGTAAGCAGAATCAGAACAATGCTTGATGGTTATCTGGAAACCCAGTACCATGTAACTTACAGAACTATTAGCAATTGATAAAGACCCCAAAAAAATAATTATTTATGTAAATACAAATATTGTAGCACCGACATGTGATTGTTGACTGTAATAATATAACTCAAATATGGTTGCACCTACAATATACAGATGATTGTTAATTATATAAATACAAAATTGCGTTGCACCAAAAATAAACAGGTGATTGTTGAATAATTCAAAAATTGTTGCGAAAATTAAATAGGTAATTGTATAATAATTCGAAAATGGTTGCACCAAAAATAAAAAGGTGCTTGGTGATTGTTCAATAATTATGCAGATACAAAAATTGTTCTACGAAAAATTGCCAAGTGATTGGTGGTTTTCGAATAATTATACACATACAAAACATTCTTACAGAATAGATAAACAGGTGATTGTTAAATAATTATAAATATACATAACAAAATCTTTGCACCAAAAATAAACAGGTAGTTATTTTTATTCACTCAGTAAGAAATAACACTTCATTAAGCGAAATTTTAAACGTATTTGTTTTTAATTATAACTTCTTATTTTCGTTTCACTATTTATTTATCAATGATAGTTTTATAACAAAACTTTAACTTTAGCTGTTTGAGTTTATTTTTTTTTAATTTACTTTATTCTAATTTTACAACCGATGGTAACATGGAAATGGATAACATGAATTTTTATAATTAAATTTATTAGAGAAAAAATTACTACAAATTTCACATGACAAAAAGCAAACGATCTATCTTTAATTTTAAAGTGTTCGTTCAGATTTTCAAAAATTTATCTATTAATTATCTAAAAATTATCTATCTAAACTAAGTTTACTAATATTTTTTATTCAAAAGATTCCCAAAAGATCTCCCAAGGGCTGTGATAATTCAAATTAATTTTTGGTCAAAAATTTCGAAAGCAGGTTTGCTTGAGGAATTTTCCAAAAATGAGAATTTATCAACGAACGAGGGGAATTCGTTTAGAAAATTTTTTGCTTTAGTTTTATTTTAATTTAACCAAATGAAATTCTCTAAAATGTAACGGCATCATTCAATTTCACCAATAACATTTGAATTATACTAATAACAAATAGTTATACATCTGGCCTACTGGGATAATTTTTGAAATAATTAACTGATATCACAGTAGCCAACGTATAATTCATAAAAAATATATAAAGAAATGAAAAATGTCAAAACATTTTCTAAACGAATTCTCCTCGTTCGTTGATAAATTGTCATAATTTTTTGGAAAATTCCTCAAGCAAGTGATATTAATAATAGCCATCAGCCTTCGGCCTCGTACTTTTATCAATATACTTGCTTTCAAAATTTTTGGCAAAAAAATATTTCGAATTATCACCACCCTTGTGAAATTACTACTCAAAATTGTTTGCCATTTTTCATTTTTTTATATATTTTTTATGAATTATACGTTGGCTTACTATGATATCATTGAATTATTTCATAAATTGTATGATGTATATCTATTTGTTATTAATATAATTCAAATGTTATTGGTGAAATTGAATGATGTCATTACATTTTAGAGAATTTCGTTGGGTTAAATTAAAATAAAACTAAGGCAAAAAAATTTCAATTTAATAAAACCATTAAGCCATCTATTTATCTATAGAATAAAATTATTATATCATTTTCACAAAAAAATTCCATAACACTTGTTGAATCAAAAAGAATTAATCCATATTTTTCTATAATTCTCTAGTATATGAGTATTTTGAAGAACTGTCACACTCGACTGACATGAATAAACATTTTTCACATGTTTTTATTCGTAAAATTCAATTAGTAAAAATTCAATCGTAAAATTTAGAACGGTACATTAATTTTAAACTGTTTCACTTCGAAGCAGCTGATGGTATTTATTTTAGAGTTAATCGCTTCTTAACAAGAGCCCTAAAAGATATCCGTGCGTAGGTGAGGTGCCGTGTGCGTTGGTAGGTGGCCTCACAGGTAAATGGATCTTTAAAAATATTCGGCTTTCCCGAAGGAGCTGTAAGCACAAGGAGAAAAGGAAACAATGTTCAATCTACGCTGTACATGTCCAGGACTAACGCATAGCTGTGAAACTAAGTTCCTCCATAATAGTGGCAAGATTCCCGAAAAGAGTGGTTTTAAAAATCTCAACCCAAGAAATTCTGAGAATAATCGACGACGTTATTTTGCATATATTTTATATTTTTATATTTTTATATTTTTTTATATTTTATATTTTATATATTATTATTTTATATATTTTATTTAATGTGTATCAATAATATCTCTGCTCTTCATACTGTAACGGTGTGCAGCACGCTTCAGTGTACCACTTATCCCATCGCAAGGTCCCTTTCCATGGCTGGTAGAATGAAAATGCCATTCAGCATCAACCTTAAAGTCTTTTTTATGGTGGTTTATTTTTGTATTGAGAAGGTACACCGTCAGTGTTATAAATTATTTTCCTAATATTAGAATTTATATGCATTCATCAGAACATGAATTCAATAAGTTTTGTAATGAAAGAATGGACTATGGTACTGTTGTGATATCCGAAATGAGTATAACACTTCGGTGTTGTATATATTCACTTGCGGAACCTTTAAAATAAATGACAAATGGATGAATAGTAGCTTGTGAATTATTATAATGATAACTTTGAACCGAATCCTGAATTATGAAGGCGTAGTTTTCAGAAAAATCCCATTGAACGAAGCACTCTCCTGGTTTTAGTTTTTTTTTCTTTCCTCAATGAATGTAGATTGCTGTTTTGCTATAAAGTTGTGTTGTATCAAAATTTGTAAACGGCAAACAAATTTTTTCATAAATTCTTTTACAGTTTCTATTAAAGTATCCAAATTGCATCGATCAGTGGTATTCCATTGTTGATATTTGACTTGAAGGATTCCTTTAACGTCAAAATCATTCAGTAATTTTTCCTCCAGTTGTTGAAGTTTTTCTAAACATTCATTGCACTTCAAAGTATGACGCTCTTCTGTTAATTCACCACATGAAATAAAGTCGATTAATGTTTTATAATTCTGGAAAGCAGCATCAGGAATACAAGACATCTTAGAGTATTGAATCATTAGTTTCATATATTGATGTATGGTACACACGCACACATTATGAACTCCTTGGGATAATTTTATACATTCTTGTGGTCGAAGGGATGTGAATTTAGTAAATCCTATTTTCACATCAGGAAACTTATTTTTAAACTCCACATAAGCTTCATTTAATGTACATAGCAATAAGCGCTTTTGTGGATTTATGCTGAAATTGCTCATATTTTCTTTCTTGTACATATATAATTTTTATAATATTTTAAAAAGTTCATCTAATAATAAAATATTTGATATTTAACATAAAAAAAAATCTCTTAGTTTATAACACCATTTTTATAATTTTCCTTCAGAACAAAAAAAACTGATTCCCGACAGTCATATGCACAAAACCAAATTTACAAACAAAATTATCAACAAAAGCTCTTGCAACTGAATATGGTATCTTGTGATTCAAGACATATGGCTACCGAAAATTTCGATAAATTATCCATCATTGTTAGTATATATCGATTTCCTGTGTGTGTAATTGGTGAAGGCCCGACAATATCAAGGAATACTTTCGCAAAAGCCGAATCAGAGGTAGTTGTGATTTTTGATGGACATTTTGTTAGACGAGAATGTTTATTTTTTTGACGCACTTACTGTTTTATTTTTTAATTCTACTTATAATTTTTGAAAAATAATAATACATTTTGATTCGTTTGTACGTTCTCATTACTCCCTGATGGCTAGTATGGAATTCTTTTAGAATTCTTAATATATCATTTTCATCTGAAGTTTGAACAACGCCACCGTTATTTGAATCGTTAGTTTTATGTAAATGCGCTGTATTGTTTGAATTATCAAGATCAGCATTTGAAGTTGAATGAAACATATTGAGAGACGGATTTTGGTTGAAAGAGAACGTGTTACTACTGAAATATTGTGACATAAGGATTTATAATTGCATGAACGGACTGAACGACTAAGTGCATCCGCTAATACATTTGTCTTACTAGATTTGTACACAATCTTATAGTCGTATTCATTCATTATTATTCTCCATGGTTGCAGTGGTGACGTAGGGTTAGAGCTCTTGTGCAACCATATAAGAGGTTTGTGATCCATTTGTATAACGAAATTTTTCCCATATAAATATGGTCTGAATTGTTGAACGGCCCAAACAATGGCCAATAGCTCCTTCTCCACAGTAGCATAATTACGTTCTGCGCTCTTTAAGGTACGACTAGCAAATGAAACAGGGCAGTCAATTGAATCAAATTCTTGCGATAACACTGCACCTATTGCGTTGTTGTTTGCGTCTGTAGTCACAGTAAACTTTTTTGAAAAATCGGAATATTTTAGAATCGGAGGGCAAGTTAAAACTGTTTTTAATGTGTTAAATGATTTTTCTGTAAAGTCGTCCCATTTAAATTAGACATTTTTTCTAAGAAAAACATTTAAAGGTTCGGATATTTTCGAAAAGTTATTAATAAAACGTCTATAATAACCACAAAATCCAAGAAAAGCTTCAATTTATTTTGCGCTTGATGGTGTAGCATAATTTTCAATAGCAGTTATTTTGGATGGGTCGGGTTTTATACCATTACTCGTTATAAGATGTCCTAGGTATGCAATTTACTTTCTGAGAAAGTAACATTTTGATGGTTGAAGCTTCAAATTAAATTGTCGTAAACGGGAAAGAACATCAATCAATTTGTTATTATAATTCATCAGATTTGCACCGTATATGATGACATAGTCAAGATACACGAAGCATCGGATACCATTTAAACCGGAAAGGACAGTGTTCATAAGCATTTTAAATGTTGCTGGTGATCCTTTCAAACCAAAAGGCAAACGCAAAAAATGAAAATGACCGTGCTCAGTACCAAAAGCGTTTTTAATGACGTCACATGGGGCGAGTGGAATTTGATGGTAACCATTAACTAAATCTAATGTCAAAAAATATGTTGATTGACCCAATTGATCCAGTATATCCGTTATATTCGGTAATGGATATCCATAATTTATAGTTAGGTCATTTAATCGTTGGAAATCTACTACTACTCTCCATTTATTTTCAAGGTCAAAAGATTTTTTAGGAACTATTAATACTGGTGAATTCTGCGGACTAATTAAACTTTCAATTATACCATCATTTAACACTTGCTGAATTTAGCTATTGATTTCATTTTTAGTAGAATGCGGTTGTCAATAAGGTTTTTTGAAAAAAATTTTTTGGACCCAAGCGAGTTGATTGGAAAGAGCACTTAATTTAAGAAACATTGCAATATTTTTTAGAATTTTCGATGCATAGATTTTAGTTATTGATAAAAAAAAGTGCTATTTTAAGTGTATGTATACCACAATATATTTCGACGCTGATTTATAGAACAAATATTCCCAATTTAAACCATTAAAATACAGGTTAAATTAGATTAGTTAACATAAACAGCTATGGATAAGATTTAACCTCAAGTAACATTTTTGATCAATGTAGATGTGATTGAAATTTACTATTGACATCTACGATTTAATATTTATTCTATTCTGTTATGCGTCCGTAGTCTGGCGATATAAGGACTTTACAACATAACTTTATGTCATTTATTTTTGATATTGTGTTCTTTTACATCCACGGAACCCTTGACGAGCGAATTTCATTCGCACTTGTCCGACTTTTTTTTAATTCAAATTATAAACAGTACATGTACATATATACAGAAATATAGGAATATGTATTCTTTCTTTTATTTGTTTGCTTGTACAATTACACTTTTTCAAAAATAAAATGAAATACAATGTAACACCGTTTTCCTTCAAAAAAATCCGAGTGAACAATATTTTATAAATATTAAATTGCAAAATCACTGTATGACCAAATAAGGTTCATAATCACAACCTTCATATAAGGTTTTCGTTTTCTTTTCAGAAAAATAACTCGCGAATACTAATTTTTAATGTAATTATGAATTACAACTCAAAAACAAACTTAGATTTATTTTATTTCGAATTATCGAACACGACTCAAAAAGGAATCTTGGTTTATCTTTTTGGAGAATATAAAACGTGAACTCTAATTAATTTTTCGTTTAATAATCAACACGGAATAAACGTTTGATCAAAAAAAGATATCAAACGCGAACTAATTTAAATTTTTATTATAAATCGCGAACTTGATTTTAATTTTTCTTTTCTTTTGATTTAATATCCAAAATCAACTGACTGACTTCTGAAAAAATGCCATCCTAAATAGTGATCTTTACTCAAAATCTAAATGAGACAAAGGTTGTTGATTGCAATCTGTTTCTTACATTTGTTATGTAATACTTTTATATTTCTGGTTTGCAGGATAGTCCATCTACTATACTATCCACTTCTTGTTGGTTTGGTTAACATGCAAAACGCAAATCGAATTTATGTACACTCTCTTTTAAGATCAGGTTATGATTATATATTGAAATCTTTATTGTGTTTTGGTTTATTATAAAAAAATTGCAAGAAGTGGAACTAATTCACATTAATATTTTTGTTTCATTTTTTTATTAATTAATTATTGCTGGTAGAGTGCAAGCATATAAAACAAAAACCATTATAACTTTGTTCTAATAAAAAAATGTGGATGACAATTGTATTATAGCCGTGGGTGAGGCAAAAAGTTATTTGTATGGTGATGTGGTGAATGCAAAATTATGATAATGCACAACATGTACATTGGTAGTTCAAGGATGAAAATTATAGGGTGAATGAGCTAGAATCTAATCTTTGCTGTTAATGCAACAGGTCTAGTTGTCTGAACTGTTAAGCCTTAGATTCCAGTCAATACACCCTACATGGAACCAAATTGTTCCAAAATAGAATCTACCAAGTCCACATGCTGATAGTACCAAATTGTGAGCATAACAATGGATCTTTGAAAAAAAAACGCTAAAAATTTGGCTTTCCCGAAGGAGAAAAGGAGGCAATGTTCAATCTACGCTGTACATGTCCAGTACTAATACATAGCTGTGAAACTAAGTTCCTCCATAATGGCGGAAAGATTCCTGAAAAGAGTGGTTTTAAAAAACTCAACCCAAAAAATTCTGAGAATAATCGACGACATTATTTTGCATATATTTTATTTAATGTTTTTGTTTTGGCAACCTTTTTTCTCAAAACCAGTATCTAATGTTCTGTTATCGAGAAAATAAGTAAGACGAATTGAGGTTGAATACAATCTAGGTTTGTATTTCATTGCGATTATGTAGAATCGTAACAATATTGTAATTCCTACTAAACAACAGATTTTATTTCAAAAAACGTTTTGAATTTAACTTTCAGTCCATTGGCTTAAACGTCTGAAATTTTCTGAAAACATAGATTTTGTGTATTGCGTAAAATAGTTTAGAGTGTACCTTACAACTGTTGATTTTTTCAATTTTATTTTTATATTTATTGATATCCCAAAATTTCATATCATTTCATTTCAAGTTCTGTGAAACTTTAAGAAGGTCTGAATTTGTACGACAATGAAATGATTCGTTTTCGTTCGATATTGTGCAAATGTAGGGACGTAGAGAAAACTGATGATGAAAACTGATAATCTGACTAACAATTACATTTGTATATCAAAATTATATATATTGGAATTTAACACATCATGGGCACTTAGTCGGCAACACGTTTGCAATAGTGATGTGCAAACGGTAACAATGCATTAATACCAGTGAATTTAATATATCTTCCCACCCGTAGGAACATATGTAAATTTTAAAATTATGGATCTATGGGTAACAACCCCGCGTACTTTAGTACCTGCTTTTGGAAAACCAGTTAACGTGAGATATTGTATACCACTGGCAATGGCAGTAGATGTCACTGATATAAGTGGATAAGTGATATTTTAGGGGTGCTAGCGAATGAACTTTTTCCAATCAACGATAGGACCTTTAGTCTTCGTTATGGAATATTCTTTGACGATGACAGGCTATTTTTTTTTTTAAAAATGTGTTTTGAGTACTACAGGAATTACAATGTGTGTCATATATGCTGTATTGAGAAAACCAAAGCGTTACATGATATTGGTATATGCTTCTAGCACTAGGATAATTAGTAACCCAATGTTAGCTTTGCTTTCCTGCAAATTTGTCTTTCTCTTGTTTTGGTCGAGTAAACATCTCTTTAAGTGATTATATCATATTATTAAAATATTATTAAAATATAAAAAAAAAAACAATTATTCTATTACACAAATACATAAAATATCAATTTTTTGAAGTATTCATCTTGCAAGTATTTATTGTGTTAATTTTGAAGTATAATATTATTTCGATCACCAACGGTATTATAAATAACTCGATTTACATAAATAATTTTATTATCTAATATATAAAGCGGTATGGTTGAGAAATGTTATTCATGCTCAAAAGTAATAACGAGAAGAAATAAAGGCATTCCTTGTAGGAGATGTTCTAATTTTTATCATCAAAGATGTGCCAATATTCCTGACAAAGTTTTCATAATTTTGGAAACTAAAACATTTGACTGGTATTGTGATAGATGTTTAATCACTAATGAGGACGATAATCATCATAAACTAGAAAAACAAATTGACCTTAAAGATCAAATAAAAACATTATCTGTGGCTATTCTTAAAACTGAATTATCGTTAGTTGCTGCAAAAAATAGTGAACTTGTTAACACCATTCAAACTATTAATAAACAATTTGAGTGTATAGACGATCGCTCCAAACGTATAACGGAACAACAAATAAAACATATTACCTCCCTTGTGAAAGATAATCTCATTCTTAAGAATGAAATTTTGCAGCTAAAAAAGAAATGTGACAAAAATGAACAATATTCCAGACAATGGAACGTTGAAATCCGTGGTGTACCCCAAAATTCAAATGAAAATTTAGTGGAAATTGTGAAAACTATAAGTGATAAGATTGATTGTGAACTTGTAGATAGTGATATTGATTATGTTACCAGAGTGCAACCTAAAAATAAAAAAGATGACAAAGCAATTATTTTAAAACTGACATCCGTAAAACTAAAAGAACGGATTATTAATTCGATTCGAAAAAAACGTAATCTACGGTGTGATGAAATTGGTTTTAAATGTAAACAAAATATCTACATAAACGAACATTTATCCAGTAACAGTAGAATTTTGCATAAGGCTGCACGCCAGCTAAAAAAAGATAAAAATTTCAAATTTGTTTGGGTAAAAAAAGGTGCTATTTTTGTGCGTAAATTTGATAATAGTAAAGCAATTCTTGTTGACAGTATTGATATAATTAAATCATTACAGTAATTAAATATCTGTTCTTTTATCATATGTTTTACTTTTGTTAATTATTTTAAGTTATTTAATTTTCTTTCAAAATTTAATTCTCAATTGTATTTAATTAGGTAGTTTTGAGTTTTGAATTTTATTTTTAAATATTATATTAATTTTATTTTAAACCAAACTATCTACTAGTTTCCTATATGAAATTAATAATAGCTTATTTGTGTTCTTTTTAGGTCTCAGTATTGAACTTACAATGTGTTTCTATCTATTTTGGTAAGGATTGCAAAGAAATTACAAAGATTTACCTAGTTTTTATATTGTTTTTAGGTTATTTTATTTTTTATTTTTATGAATATGGGTGTGTCGATTTATTACCAAAACGTGAATGGGTTAAGATCAAAAACTGACATTTTTAAATCTGGTATGTATGCGAATGATTATGATATAATTTGTCTTGTAGAAACTAATCTAATTGAATCGGTTTATACATCCGAATTATTCCCTGATAATTACATAGTTTATAGGAAGGACAGGGACTTGTTGCGTTTTGGAAAACAATCAGGTGGTGGTGTCTTAATTGCAATTAAAAATACAAGACCCTCGAAAAGATGTTTTCACTTAGAAACATCTGATGAAAATATTTGGGTTAAAATTCAGATAGCACCTACCACTGAGTTGTTTTTGTGTAACCTATATATCCAACCGAAAAGTACTTTGAGTGAATTGTAATTACCTTTCCATATCTAAGACCATTTCAGAATCAGATGAGAAGTCAAATTTTATAGTACTGGGTGATTTTAATATTCCAACAATAAATTGGAAACAATTCTCGGGCAATTTTCTTAGAGCAGAATTTGTTGAAGGTAGGATTGCTGAACTCCTTACGGAATTTCTATGTATGTCTAACTTACAACAATTTAATCAACATGTTAATCATAATAACAAAATTCTTGATCTTGTTTTGTCTAATTTATCTGATATTATAGTCCATAAAACTTCAACATCATTTGTTCCAGAAGACAAACATCACCCGGCATTAGAAATTTTAGTGAGGGCTTCCAATCTACAAATAAGATCAGATAACTCTCAACCAAAATTAAACTTTAAGAAAGCCAATTACGATGAAATAAATAGAAACTTAGAATCTATGGACTGGAATTTTTTAAATGATTTGTCAACAAATATCGCAATGATGGAATTTTATCGTATAATAACACAACTAATTGATGATCATGTTCCAAAAATTAAAAAAAAATCTGCCAGGTATCCTGCATGGTTTTCGAAACACCTAATTAGTTTAATAAAAAGAAAAGAAAAACTACGCCTGAGATATCGTACTTATAATAATATTTCTGACAGAATGGAATATTGTCATCTTCGTTCACATATAAAGAAACTCAGTTATGAATGTTACAAGTCTTATATTGATAGAATCGAAAATGACATTCAAGCCGAACCAAATAAATTTTGGACTTTCACTAAATCGCAAAAAATAACAAATAATTATCCTAGTGTTATGAAATATAATTCAAATGAAGCAACTGATGATTCTTCTGTTGCAAATTTGTTTGGTGAATATTTTAGTGCAGTATATGAGCCACCTTCAATAGTTAATTTAAAACCCAACTTTGAAAACACTAATTTAATTAATTCCGTTACTATAACCGAAAAAGAAGTTTTAGATGCTCTCAACATGGTAGATATAAAAAAAGGTAGCGGTTCAGATGGACTTCCAGGCATATTTTTAAAGAAAATTGCAAAACCAATCACCAGACCATTGACAATGTTATATAATATATCTCTGAGTGAGGGTGTTTTTCCTGATGATTGGAAAATAGCTCTCATTACACCGATTTATAAAAGTGGCGATAAGTCCGATGTTTCTAATTATCGGCCTATCTCTATTCTGAACAACTTTAGCAAACTCTTTGAAAAAATCATACACAAACATATCTTTAATCATGTAAAAAGCCTTATAACACCTAAACAACATGGATTTTTTGCTAACCGTTCAACATGCACTAATCTCCTCGAATATACAAATTACTTAAACTTAAAGTTAGATGAAAAAAGTCAGGTAGACTCGCTCTATACTGATTTTACTAAGGCATTCGATAAAGTCAACCACAGCATTCTTATGTCGAAAATAAAATCTTTTGGTATCGGTGGTGATTTGTATAAATGGCTTGACTCTTATTTGCATCATCGAATTCAGTATGTGGCCTTTAATGGGAAAAAATCATTCAGTATTCATCCATCATCTGGTATTCCACAAGGATCAACACTTGGACCTCTGCTATTTATTATTTTTATTAATGACATTGTAATAAAATTTACTTGCAATTACTTATTATATGCAGATGATCTGAAACTGAATCTGGAAATTCGATCTCTTGTTGATTGTAACACATTACAAACTAATGTTGACTTACTTCACCACTGGTGTGTTGAGAACAAGCTGTTTTTAAATTTAAATAAATGTTTTGTTATAACCTTTACTAAATGTAAAAATCCTATCAAATTTGACTATAAATTAATTTGTGATTCAATTTCTAGGGTTAATCATATTAAAGACCTAGGAGTAGTCTTTGACACGTCATTAAAATTCGACCAACATATTGATAAAATTGTCAAAAAAGCATATAGTATGATTGGCTTTATTATGAGAATTACCAAATCTTTTAAAAATATAACAGCTCTAAGAATACTTTATATATCTTTTGTTCGCAGCTTATTAGAGTATGCTAGTCCGGTATGGAATCCTTTCTATGATCATTACAATGATCGTATTGAAAGAGTTCAACGATATCTCACTCGTGTATTGATGTACAGAAATAAGCTTGAGTATATTTCGTATACTGAAAGACTTAAAAAATTTAACTTAAGAAATCTCGAAATGAGACGAACGATAGGTGCGCAAATTATATTATATAAAATTCTCAATAATATTTTGGATACAGACCTATTACAATTAATTAGATTTAATGCTCCATCAAGAAATCTTCGGTCAAATTCTCTTTTTAATCTTGATCGAGTAAGGACAAATTTAGGATCAAATTCGCCTCTTTTTAGAATGCAAAAAGATTATAATGAGCTTTTCAGTTCGATTGATCCATGGAAATTGAATTATAAATCATACCGAACACAGATGTTGACAGTGTTAGATGTGAATGTGAATTAAATTAAATTGGATGTGAATGTGAATTAAATTGTTTTAGTAAAATATTGGTTAAAATTTCATATATTAGTTTTTGTAATTTCTATGTAATTCTTCACTTTTTTTTTGTAAACTTAGACAGGAAATAAATAAATAAAACATTTTAAAATCTGAATAAGGTATTGATTATGACCTTGGTAAAGTCTAATTTAAGTTAAAATTGCATTCACATTAAAATAAATAAATAAGTAAGATGAATATGAATTATATATAATGATGTTAAAACTCTTTTTGACCAAACATGAGTATTGTAAACTATAGTACATAAGATTTTAATTAAGTAGTGCAATTATGTAATTGGATGTATCACATTTGTATTATATTGATATAATTATAAATTGTGGTATAATCCGTTTGATTTATGCCAAATAAATAAAATAAAAAAAAAAAATAAATAAATAAAATAAATTTGAAAAAAAAAAATAATTTATTTTTATTTCCTCCTATCCTATCATGAAATATTGCCCTATGTCGTACATTATTATGTGAAAGGATTTATTATTTAGTTTTCCATTCCTTTAAAAGAATATGAAAATCCGAAAAAAGAAATTTTCGTCCATCTTCGTCTTAAAAAGCATGATGTTGTGGAACCTAGCTCTTAAAAGGCTTTTGTGTAATTTTGTGTAATTCAAAATATGTCAAATACTTTGAAATTGCACAAATTTTCGGTGAAAAAGATGATGAACAATATCATTGAAGCCACAATTTTGAATGGAAAATTCGAAGGGGCTGATGTAGTGTTATCACGTATTCCAATGATCCCAACAGATATGGCATTTGAATTCAAAGGTTTAGTCTCCAGTGCAACTATTGCAATGATCATCAACAAAGCACAAGGACAGTTACTGCAAGTATGTTTGAATGATTTGGAGAATCCGTGGTTCTCATCATGCTTCTCACACTGTATGTGGCTAACGCGTTTATAGGAAAACTTTATGATTTATTCGTGTACACACTAGACGGAAAAACAAAAAATACAGCGTTCTTACAAGCTGTACTTATTTATTCAACAGAGTTAAATTGACTTTTTGAAATTCTTTTCATATTAAAATAAATAAGTTGCAATAAAAATGACACAATGTAAATTGTATGTTATCATAACGAGTTTTTTTGAATTTTCTTTCTTATGGGATAGTGGCAATATGCGACGGGTATAATGTTAAATAAACAAAACTTTTACACTATTTAGTGTAAAAAATAAAATTTTGTTGGATTTTGTGAGTGATTAAGATCAGTAATTATTGTAATTCACTTTAATTTTGCAATATGAAAGCATTTTTCATTTTCTCTCAGAAAAACTTCTTTAGGACAGTTTTTGTGTGTTTCGTGTTGGAAACAAATACAATGCACAAGCACTGTTAACATTTATGAATCTATTTTTGTTCTGTTTAATGTTTTATATAGAGATGACACACCTCTACTAATTTAACAAGTCATTTAAATTGTTTTATTGCTTACTTGAAAACATTCAGCTAAAATGCTGATTATTTTTCATTCATACTTTTAAAAAGAAAAATTAAAAATTACGTTTTCATTTCTCATTACCATTTTTCGAAGTCATTGCTCCTACGTCACCAAAATTTCTGCGCAAAAACTTTATTTATAAACGTAGCAAAGCTCGTCGGGTCCTGCTAGTACATTATAAAATTATTGAAAGTTTACGTAATACTTGACGAACCACTTTATTAGTTTTTACTGCACTCTGAACGACCAAATGCATAAATTCACCATAATTTAGTTATATTCTAGAAGGTGGAGGTAATGATAAAAAAGGTAACATATAAGGACGAAACGGTAGATAGCGTTTGGCATATAATCAATTTCTTTGTTCAATTTTCTTCTTTTTAATATATATTCCAACAAACAAAAGACCAAGCTTAAATTATTCTGATATTTTTCGTACACCTAATATTTAATGCATAGCGCAACAAGTTGTTTATTGGTGTTACACAAAATACGCATGCAACCTTAAATTTTGAATTTACGTGATAACAGTTTTATTTTATTTGTACACTAAAGTAAATTTTTTGGTTATTTTAAACGTTGAATGCGATCTACTTTTGTTGTGAAATTTAATTGAAATCACAATTTTTAAATTAATTTTCTCTAGTTAGTAATTTTTAGCTTTTAAGTATTAATGGACTTTTAATGGAAATATTAAATTCTTGTTTATTCTAAATCGTTTATTTTATAGACGAACTTAAACCTTATTTTAAATAAAGAGTTTTATATGACATGAATGTAGTATATATATCTCCTCAAAGTAAATAAAATAACGTCTAAATTGAAAACAAATGATACCATAAATCCTAATGTCAAAAATTTCATGACAACAATTTTATGTTCATCTATGTTATTCGTATATAAGGAAATCGATTTCATACAAATTTATGAACAACAAAAAACATTAAACCAAGAATAAAAAAATAAATTAAATAAAATGACCTAACATATTTTCATTTCTATATTTTCTTTCGTATTTTATGTCATCAAAACCATAAATTGAGAATCACACTAAAACTAACCTAAAATAAAATAAAATAAAAAAAATTGCTCAGACAGCGAAATATAATTTATTATTGCTTATTGTCTCTGGTCATTGTTTGGTCTTGTTAGAAAACTAAATAAACGTATTAGCTACAGTTGAAAAGCTCTTAGAATTATATTTTTTATGTTTGTTAAAATAATATAAACTAACTATCCACCCCCTCGTACAAACTAAAGCTTTATGAAGAGAGTATGAACTGAAAATTTACCTAAAAAATAGCCATCCCCAATGCTCTAGCTCAAAGGAGAATAAAAGAAAAACTTGCAACGAACCAAAGTTCAAAGTTTTCAGTTTTTATAGGAAATTATTAATTGCTAACAATTTAACCCTCAAAAAATATGATATCACGTCGGGAGAAAACAACAACAATAAAAATATTGAAAATGTAAAATAGAAGGAAGGAAAGAATTAAATTAATTATAATTTTTGTAAGGAATAAAAATTTCCTTCTCTGTCTATTAATTTTCTTTGTTAAATTTTCTTGCATAATAGTTTTTTTTATAATATTTATCAATTGAAAAATTGAGTCTGTTGATTAAAAATCAATTTGAATAATGAAATGTTTGCATATTTTTTGTTATCGATATCGTTATTACGAGACTATACTAGCGTCATCGTAGTGGAGTAATGTTTTCGACATAGTTATGATAACAAGACGATTGTTATCGCAATTCTTTCTTTACGTTACGTATGTGTTATGTGGAGGTAGCACATACAATCTTCGAATGCATGGCTTTAAGCTGTACAACGCTCTGCAGGATTTTCTTGTTCTTTGTCCGATCTGATAAAATATTCCTATTCCTTCCCTACTTCATCTCTGAATCGGTTTTCTTTAAAATAATTAAAACGAGCGGTTGATTTTTGGACGGGTTATTATTAGTAATCCGGACGTCAAGAGGAAACGCGCGACTTATGTTCGTTCCACCTAGCTTTAAAACGTCGATTCAACAAATTTTATCCTCGGCCTCTTATACATGCTGGGTGTACGTTATAATTAAATTTGGATCATGTTGTGACGGGTAATTCAAACTCCATTATTATATTTCAAACCATTATCCCACTCACACCAAGTTTACCTTAACATAAATCCTCATTGTTGAAGTGGTTAATGATATTTTTAGTGTATCTTGTTTTATTTTATAATTTTAGCAATAAAAAATTCACATTTAATTACACAAATATACACTGTTTTATTTTTATTACAATTTATCGAGAAAAACAAGTTTTGAGTTTAATTAATTACAATAGATATTTGCTTTATTACAGCCAGAATTCAAGTGATTTTTTAAATTACAAATTGTTGATAAGAAAAAAAATTATATTTTATATTTAGATTTTCAGGGCTGACCATTATGGTTTTCTTATATTAATTCTTTTGCAATAATAATTAAAATAGACCCAAAAATAGTTCGAACATCCTCCGCCCATAAGAAATAAAATTTCTTATTTTAGCTTTTATAGTTAAATGTGAAATTAAATTTTAAAGCAAAAATTAATATAATAACAAAAGTTAACTGAATAAAGTTTTACATAAGTCAAAAACTAATTACGTTATAAGCAAAAATTTTAAGTAAATAGCAATAAAGTTTGGTAAGTGTAAATTAACATTTCTAATTAACTGGAAGTTTACATAATTTGACAATAGGACGTATAACTTCTGATCTCGATGTCTTGATTGTAGCCACTCTAACAAGATTATCTTTTCCTGGATGTGTAGCAATTATTCGACCAAGAATCCATTTGTTTGGTGGAATATTTTCTTCCTTGATGCACACGATATCGTCAACTTGAATGTTGTCATATTGAGTTTGCCATTTGTTGCGCTGATTCAAAGTATTTAAGTAATCTCGTGACCATGACTTCCAAAACCCTTGGATTCGTTTTTGGATGTTTTGCCACCTTGATAATCGAGACTCCTTGATGTCTTCTAATGATGGTTCAGGGATTAAGCATAGAGATTCTCCCACAAGGAAATGTGCAGGCGTAAGTACATCGATATTACTGCTGTCATTTGGTGATATAGGACATAACGGTCGTAAATTTAGGACAGCCTCTATCTGCGTCAATAACGTAGCCATTTCTTCAAACGTCATGGATGTGTTTATAGTAACCCTTTTCAGGTGAAAAGGATTTACTGATTTAACTGTAGCTTCCCAAACGCCACCGTGATGGGCCCCACTTGGAGGATTAAAATGAAAATTAATATTATTCTGCAAATAGAAATTGGATAGGTTAGAATTGGATATCTGGAGAATTAATTGTTTGTGAAGACTGGTTAATTCTTTGTTGGCTCCAACAAAATTCGTGCCATTGTCACACCAAATCTCTTAAGGAACACCTCTTCGTGATGCGAAACGACGTAATGCAGCAATGAAGGCCTGTGATGTCAGATCACTCACTAATTCAAGATGAACGGCTTTGACTGCTAAGCAAACAAATATTGCTATGTAGCCTTTCCTTCTTTTGCTATTTCGAATTTGAATGGGTCCAGCATAATCAATTCCAACCTTATTGAATGGTCTTGATTTTGTGACGCGACAAGTTGGCAAAGTTCTCATCAGCTGTTTTGAAGTTGCTGCTTGATTTCTTACACAAATAACACAGTTACGTATAACTCGTTTTACTTCATGTTTTATGCCAAGTATCCAATATCTTTGCCGAATAATGTTTGTAAGCAAAGATGGTCCTGCATGCAAATTTCTAAGATGCTCTTGGAGGATCAGCAATTTGTTAAAAATATGACCTTTTGGAAGAATAACTGGATGTTTTATTTCAAAAGGCGACGACAAATTTTCTAGACGACCACCAACACGTAATAAACCATCTGCATCAATAAATGGTGTTAATGATATCAATTTATGTTTTTTGCTTAATTGATCCTTTTTTTGTAGTGTAGTGATCTCTGAAGAAAATGCTTCCAGTTGAACGTGTTTAAGTATTCTTATTTCAGCCATTCTTAGTTCATCAACTGTAATTTCTCCGCAAACATGATTTTTTTTAATAATATAATTATTGATAAAACGAAACATATAACAAATTACTCGTTTAACCTTGAATAAACTTGAAAGTTTGAGGAGTAAATTATTGACATAATCAGAATTGTACCTTAGTTCTGCATGATGAACATTAATTTCGATTGATCTTTCTTCCAAAACATGTGCATCTTCAACCTTGGGCACTATTACATCGGCTGGCCAATTGATTTGGGGTTGTTGGAGCCAAATGGGACCATTCCACCAGAATGCTAAATCACATAATTTTTTTGGATTTATTCCTCTTGACAACAAATCAGCTGGATTGTCACTTGATTTTACATGTGACCAGTGTCGTCTTGGCAACGTTTCTAAAATTTCCGAAGTCCGATTTCCAATAAATGATTTCCATCTTCGAGGTATACTTGATAGCCAATGAAGCACGATTGCTGAATCGGTCCAGGCGTAGATCGAAGCAGGTTGTAGTTTCAGTGATTTATTCAAAAAATTTATTAAGCGGCATAAAACAACTGCAGCACACAGTTCTAAACGTGGTAAGGACACCTGCTTAATTGGAGCAACTTTTGTTTTAGAAGCAACAATTATTGTTTTAATTTGTCCATCCTTTTGTAACGAGCGCATATAGACCACTGCTCCATATGCTTGTTCTGACGCATCACAAAATGCATGGATTTGTGTTTGAGCTGATATTTCTCCTGGCAGTAGACATCTAGGAATTCGTATATTTTCTAAGGAATTAAGTTCTTTGTAAATACAATGCCACCGCTGTACGACATCGTTAGGTAATCGATCATCCCAATCCAATTTCATTAGCCAAAGTGACTGGAGTAGGATTTTGAGTTTGATTATTGCTGGTGAGATCCATCCCAATGGATCAAATATTCTAGATGTTTCGGATAATAACTTTCTTTTAGTTGGAATCTCAATTTCATTAATTTTAACCTTAAAAGAAAATATATCAGCTTCTGGATGCCAGTATAAACCAAGCGTTTTAACTGTTTAATTCTCTTCAATGTCTTTGATTTCTAACTCATTTGTGTCTTCAGCTACAGTACTTAGAAGTTTTTTTTGAATTTGATTGCCATTTTCTCAAGTTAAATCCTCCAGATTTCATAATGAATGAAATTTGATCCCGAATTATTTCAGTCTCTTCTTCTGTATCTCCGCCCGTGAGAATATCATCCACATAAGTTTCAGTCTGAATTTGACGAGATGCTTCCGGAAATTGTTGTGAATTTATGTTTTTAGCCTAAAATGCTGAATTGGCTTTGTTCTATCGGTTCTCCAGAGTATTCTTTGATAATCTGTATCTGGCTTATCAATGAGAATCTGCCTATACATTTTTTCAATGTCGGCTGCGAAAACAACCTTATACATCCTAAATCGAATAATTATAGACATTAAATCATTTTGAATCTTTGGACCTGATATCAGTAATTCATTTAGAGAGACACCTGTTGTTGTTTTACATGAACCATCAAATACAACTCGAAGTTTAGTCGTGGTGCTGCTCTCCTTAACAACGGCATGATGGGGTAAATAAAAGCTTTCTTGTTCTGATATTTTTACTTCATGTTCAGGAATTATTTCCATATGCTTGAGGGTAAGATATTCTTCCATGAACTTTTTATATTCTTCCTCAAGCTTAGGGTTTCTCAGAAATCGTCTTTCCATGGCAAGTAATTGAATGTTAGCCTGAATTAGAGAGTTTCCTAGTTTATTTTGTGTTTCCTTAAAAGGTAGTTTCACTAAATATTTGCCATCATCAGTTTTCTGGTGCGTTGTTTCATATAACCTTTCACAAAATTCCTCTTCTAAACTTAGATTATTACTTGTGGGTATATCTTCAATTTCCCAAAATCTCTTCATTAAATTGTAGATATCTTCTTCTAATGGCATAGGTTGAACTGTTGTATGGAATGTTTGCAGTTTTGTTTCTTGAGTTTGGTTAGGCATACCAGCAAATGTCCAACCAAATTTAGTCCCTTGAGCAGATGGAAAACCATCCCAATGTAATATTTCGGCATTGATTGTATTCAGGTAAACATCCGATCCAATTAAGATATCGATGTCATCAGGAATATTAAACCTTGGATCGGCTAACTCAAGCGATGGAAGATGTGTCCAGGTTGAAATATCAAGTTCAGTAGCTGGTAGTTTTGATGTTATTTGGTTGACAACTAATGCTTTGATGTTGACAACAAATTGCTGACCAAAACGTGAGAATAGTTTTATATTAATTGCTCCTTTTGAATATCCTGCTCGTGTTGATGCAAGGCCTTTTATTAGAACACAGGAATGTGAACGTCTAAGACCAAGCCGCTGCGCACAAGATTCAGTCACGAACGATGACTGTGCTCCAGGATCCAAAATAGCTCGTGCAAATTGTAACTTTCCCAAAGAATCCTCAGCAAATGTCAATGCTGTAAACAATAATGTATGACATGCTTCCTGAGAACCTTGGACAAAAAAATTGTTCACTTCTGAATCGTTAGTACATGCAGTGGTATCGTCTGATTCATGCATGTGTTTATTTTGAAGAATGTTGGCTTGAAATGGCATATGCGGTGTGTTGGTAGTTGAATCTGGATTTACAGCGCTTAAATGCGCCTTAGTAGTTAGTGGACAGGTTTTGTTTTAAATCGGTGATGAAGGCTGTTGCAATTGCCTTGATGATTGATGTACTTCAGATGTTTGCTGAACTGAATGTGTTTGTGCTGAAGGAGCGTGTAGCAGAGTATGGTGTTTTCTGTGGCATAAAAGACATGATGACCTCTGCATACAGTTACTACTACCATGGCCAGAACGCAGGCAATTGTAGCAGACTCCGTACTGATTCACAAAATTTCTTCGCATTTCAATGTCAAAATTTTTAAAACTAGGACATTTATAAAGGTAGTGTTCTTGACTACAAGCAGGACAATTAACATATTTAACTGGGTCAGTTGCGAGATGAACCTTGGTTGTAAGCTTCTGTTGACTGTATACCTTCCTTTGGGATACATCGCACGTTTCTAGCGCATCACAACGATTAGTCATAAATTTGAGAAAATCCTTTAATGTGGGATAATCTTTATCTATAATACTCGTAGCCCATAACTGTCGACTTTCAATATCAACTTTATTCAACAGTATGTAGATTAACCATGGATCTCGGCTTTCAGCGTCATTACCTATCGCTCTCAATGCTCGTATAATTTCATCGGAAACATCGGTTAATTGCCTTAATTCTTTTGCATTAGGATGGCTTGTTGGGCGTTGTTCCATAAAAGTTTTAATAAGTGAGGTAATTATAACCTTTTTCTTATTATAACGCTCAACTAATTTTTCCCAAGCCTCCATATAATTTGCCTCGGTTGAGTTAAAATGACGAATTATTGCAGCTGCTTCACCTTTCAAAAGTGTTTTTAATATTTGGAACTTATGTACATTTGAAATTGAGACATTATCATGTACAGTTGTAACATACAAGTCATGAAACGATGGCCATAAATTGTAATCGCCAGCGAATGGTTCAATTTGCACTTTTGGGACTTTAGTATTTTTATAAGCATTGCGATCCATGCCTTCCTAAAATGATTTTTGTTGAGCTACAAATTCACCCAATGTATGATTTAAATCTACATTTGGCATTTCATCTACGGGTATACGCCTTTTGGCTTCCTTGCTCAATTTAGCGCGAGTAGAGTAATATAATTTCTCAAAAGCTAAAGCAACTGACTCTTGACCTTGAACGACACAAACCTTTTCATCTATTGTATTGAATTCAGTCCACAAAAGCTCCAATTTCTCAAGACGAGGCTCAATTTCTTCTAATATTGTATTTGCTGTAATTGCATCAGCAAATTTCTTCATTTCTGACACAGAATCAATAATGCGATCGCGTTGCAGGTTATTATTGAATTGAGAAGTAAATGTTGCATTAAACCTAATTTCAATGCATTTTTATAAAATTTAAAACAACTCTTGCATCATAATTTATTTCTATAGAACAGCTAGAAGTTTTAGTGCACCTTGCTACAATTTAATACATAAATGAAATTTTAAAATTCACTAGAGTATTATCCATTTTAGAAATATATAGTTAAAATCGTTTCATGTATGTTTTAGTTCTCGCTTCTCAGCTGAAAGTCTATAATAATAGTGATTAAGGTGGTATGTATGTTTTAATTTTTTCCGTTGTAATTTTTTTATTTTAATTTGATTAATTTAGAAAGGTGCGTAATAATCAAAGTATCTCGAAATTATGATGAAATTTGCATTAAAATGTCATACTAAAAAAAATGTTGCGTGTAACATTATTTAATGCAAATAACAGATATTTTTAAACAACGAGCACTCTGTTGAATACACCAAATACTCTGTTAAATATTGATGCAAAGAGCATTAGTTTAACTTTATACAGCAAGCTTTGTATTGTTTTGTAATGGAAACTTCCGTAGGACCTATATGTGTAGCAATTTGCATTACATATTCAATTTTTTTCTAACTGTGTGGTCTGATGTGTAAATTCCTAAAATTCTTCTCCTTTTACGGCAATCCGACAATCGAAGGACCAAATGTTGAAGTGGGTAATGATATTTTTAGTGTATCTTGTTTTATTTTATAATTTTAGCAATAAAAAATTCACATTTAATTACACAAATATACACTGTTTTATTTTTATTACAATTTATCGAGAAAAACAAGTTTTGAGTTTAATTAATTACAATAGATATTTGCTTTATTACAGCCAGAATTCAAGTGATTTTTTAAATTACAAATTGTTGATAAGAAAAAAAAGTCAGGCAAGTGCGAATATAATTCGCTCGCTGAGGGTTCCGTGTATATAATATGAGAAAAAAACAGTTTTTGTAAGTATAGTTTCAAGTTGGGTTGAATCTTACCCAAAGCTGTTTATGGTGGCTAAAGAAAGCTTCAATAACGCCAGCTTCTAAATTATTTATATTGGAAAATACATTATCAATTGTGGTAGCCTCAACTGTTGTTGGTTCATGAATTTTTCTTTGTAAATTTTTTTGTAGAAAATAGTTTGAGAGCCAGTTTTGAGGATTTTTATTGAAACCAACGGAAAAAACGGAGAAAAAGTGTCGTCAAATTATTTCCAACGAGTGCATTGTTAACACAGTCGAGTGATTTGTCTACTGAACATTGGGGAGATCGGTATAGTATACAACAGGATTTGTACTTCAGCTAGTTGAACATTCACAATGACTGCCAGCAGAGCTAAACTCAAAGTGATGGTGGCTACTATTTTTCTGCACTGGTGGTACTGTATCAGACTTAACGAAAAGAACAGATCCCCAACCTCGATTAACTTGACTGTAACAATTTTCTAGTTCAACAGTAGTTCAATAGTTCAAAAATTTCAAAAATGTTTGTAATTAGTGATCAACTTCACAGAGAACATTTACAATGCAACCATATTAAATGATAATCTATCGAATAGCAAACAGGTATCTGGTATGTTATTGCATAATTTTTCAACCTAACGCCTTTCGCCTGAAGTTTAGTTCATCTGACTTGTTAAACTGTGTTGATCTAATCTGATCTTGTTTGTTCATTTCTTTACTTCGTTTCACTCAATATTTACTATAATATACATTTCCTACAACGTAGTAAAATTTATCCTCTTCTACGATTATTTTACGTGAATAGTCCTTCACAAAACACAATTTTAGAATTTTAATCAAATGAATCAAAACCAAAAAAAACGAAAACTACAAAAAAATTGTTTTGGACTAGAAAAAAATTCACCTTTCATATGCCGAGTGGGGGTCAAAAATAATTTTTTGTCAAAATTTCCACTCTCAACCCCCTCAAAATAACATTTGAAATGATGATCCGACCGCTTTAGTTTTCATTCAATCTTTACAACATTGCCCATAACCATGAATATTTTCAAATATTTTTCTTTTGTAATGTTCGAAGTTAAGGGGGAGGACAGGAATTTTTTTTCACATTTTTTAATATAACTCAAAAACTGCGCTTTTGAAAATTACATAAAAAATTGTTTTGGACTAGAACAAAATCAACCTTTCATATGATACCCCACTCAACAAGGTCAAAAATAATTTTTTTTCAAAATTTCCACCCTCAACCCCATCAAAATAACATTAGAAATGATGAGCCAACCGCTATAGTTTTCATTCAATCTTTACAACATTTCCCATAACCATGAATTTTTCCAAATTTTTTCTTTTGTAATGTTCGAAGTTAAGGGGGGGGGGGACAGGAAATTTTTGTCACATTTTTTTACATAACTCAAAAACTGCGCTTTTTAAAATTACATAAAAAATTGTTTTGGACTAGAAAAAAATCAATCTTTCATATGACACCCCAATCGACTTGGTCAAAAATATTTTTTTTTCAAAATTTCCACCCTCAACCCCCTCAAGATAACATTTGAAATGATGAGCTGACCGCTATAGTTTTCATTCAATCTTTACAACATTTTCCATAACCATGAATTTTTTCAAATTTTTTCTTTGTAAAGTTCGAAGTTAAAAGGGGGGGACAGGAAATTTTTGTCACATTTTTATAACTAAAAAACTTCGCTTTTGAAAATTGCAAAAAAAATTGATTTATACTTGAAAAAAAATCACCTTTTATATGACACCCCACTCAACAAGGTCATAAATAATTTTTCTTCAATATTTCCACTCTCAACCCCTCAGAATCACATTTGAAATGATGAGCCGACTGCTATAGTTTTGATTCAATCTTTACAACATTGACCATAATTATGAATTTTTTCAAATTTTTTCTTTTGTAATGTTCGAAGTTAAGAGGGGGGGACAGGAAATTTTTGTCACATTTTTTAACATAACTCAAAAACTGCGCTTTTAAAAATTGCAAAAAAAATTGGCTTGGACTAGAAAAAAAATCACCTTTCATATGACACCCCACTCACTGAGGTCAAAAATAATTTTTTTTCAAAATTTCCACTCTCAACCCCCTCAGAATCACATTTGAAATGATGACCCGACCGCTATAGTTTTGATTCAATCTTTACAACATTGACCATAACCATGAATTTTTTCAAATTTTTTCTTTTCTAATGTTCGAAGTTAAAGGGGGGGACAGGAAAGACAATACCCGTTTATGGCAATATCAAAAAAACTAAGCAGTCGAAAAATCATTGAAATTCTTTTTTGAAATATTTTGAACTTTCTCGATTTTTCTAGACCAAACTCGATTCCTTACAAAAAACTTTTGTTTTACTATCTCCTTATCTATGTTCATAAAATATAGATTAAAACAAATATTTGAATTTTTTTGTTATCAGTAGGCGTGGAAAAACACGTTTAAAAACTGTAGAAAATTTCAAGTTGATAGCATTTATAGTTTGTGAGTAAATTGATTATGTAGAAATTCGGACGGACACCGAAGTCTCACCAATAGGGTACCGTTTTTACTTTTTTAAAGTACGGAACCCTAAAAATTATTTTACTTCGGTCTGAAAGACCTAAGTATTACATTCATGAGCTCAAAGTGAAATTCTTACCCCCACTTTTTTTGCCATTTCTCGACGTTTTAGGACATACTGATTCTAAAAAAGCAAAAAAAAAAAAATGTGTGTCTGTCTGTCGGCCGTCCGGCCGTCCGTCCGGCCGTCACAACCGACGAAATCTAGAAAACCGCTGGACGGATTTCAAAATTTTTTTTTTTTTAAAAATAGGTTTACTCAATGTGAAGAGCCGAAAAGACGATGTGTTCGATAACTGTACCGGAAGTGTGTCAAAAAAATCGTCAAGTGTGTCAAAACATGGAAATTTGCATATTTTTTGCTTAAAAATCGATCATTTTAAGTGATTACGAGTAGAAACATTAAATTTGGAGAAATCTTGATGGTCGGGATTGGTATGTGAGACCAAAATCTAGATTACTGCATTATAAGTTTGTCAAAAAAATGTTGTCAAGTGTGTCAAAAGAAAGATTTTTATTTATTTTTTTACCCAAGTTTTTGGAAAAAAATTAATTTAATAATTTGTATAACATGAAAATATATTATTATTATAGAGAATTATTGCATTATAAGTTTGTCAAAAAAATAATGTCAAGCGTGTCAAAAAATGATTTCATTGATTTTTTTAGCCAATTTTTTGGGGAAAAAAATGTAGCTCTTTTTATGACGTAAATGTAGTTGAAAATGAATTTAGACATGGAAATTTTTAATATGTTATAGTTTTTAAATTTTTTTTTAGAATTTTGAAAAAAGGTTGTATTTTTGATTTTGTAATAATTTTTGCAATATTTTTAGAATCTTGGAAAAAGTTTTAATTTTAGATTTTGTAAGAATTTTTGGAATATTTTTGGAATTTTGAAAAAAGTTTCAATTTTTGATTTTGTAATAATTTTTGGAATATTTTTAGAATGTTGAAAAAAGTTTGATTTTATTATAATTTTTACAATATTTTTGGAATTTTGAAAGAAATATGAATTTGTGATTTTGTAATATTTTCTCGAATCGCTAAATTGAAGGTTTTTGAATATTTTGCTGAAAATATAATTAAAAATGAAATTGGACATGGACATTTTTGAATTTGTTATAGTTTTTGAATATTTTTGGAATTTTGAAAAATTTTCAATTTTTGATTTTGTAAGAATTTTTGGAATATTTTTAGAATTTTGAAAAATTTTAAATTTTTGATTTTATTTTAATTTTTATAATTTTGGAAAAAGTTTCAATTTTCGATATTTTTATAATTTTTGTAATATTTTTAGAGTTTTGGAAAAAGTTTGAATTTTTGAATTTTTAAGAATTTTTGGAATATTATTAGAATTTAGAAAAAGTTTAAATATTTGATTTTATTCTAATTTTTGGAGTTTTGAAAAAAGTTTCAATTTTTGATTTTGTATAATTTTTGCAATATTTTCAGAATTTTTGAAAAAAGTTTAATCTTTGATTTTTTAATAATTTTTGGAATATTTTTAGAATTTTGAAAAAAGTTTGATTTTATTTAATTTTTACAATATTTTTGGAATTTTGAAAGAAATATGAATTTGTGATTTTGTAATATTTTCTCGAAACGCTAAATGGAGAGGTTTTTGAGTAGTTTGCTATTTGTATCATCTTTTCACTAAATTATGTTAATTTATGATCTTTTATAATTTTCCGGCATCGTATTGATGTTTTGTAATAAATTTTAAAACAGATATAAAAAATACTTGTACTTTAACAAAGAGTTATGTTTGATATACATCGCTGCCCAAAACTAAAACCCATGTCCTCATAAAAGTTTTTTGCCGAAAACTATATCAAAAACCTTAACCCAGACCGAAGTCTTGATATCTCAGAGCTGTGAGATTTCAGCCCCTCCATATTTTATATTTAGATTTTCAGGGCTGACCATTAAGGTTTTCTTATATTAATTCTTTTGCTATAATAATTAAAATAGACCCAAAAATAGTTCGAACACTCATATTTGTTTTCATAGTTGTCTTCATTTAAAAAAAAAATAGGTTCTTATACTCAATCCATAGTCTTCATTTACTATGGTTTCCGCTATAAAAATTTATTATGCTAAAAACGGTAGTGTTATGCGATGCGAAAGCATTGTAATATTCTTTGTTCAATTTGTGACCGTTAATCACGGTTAACCAGTTGTAAATATGCTTCATGTGTAATACACTAATTTGGAGTTACACTGCGTTCTCATAAGCATCAAATTTGCATTGGCTGAGACTTTCATGATTATTTTTTTCTTAAACTCAAACCGGTTGTCATCTACCATAGTTTTCGTGGCCTAAAACAGTTGTGTAATGTTTTCCAATGTGATTTTCTGTATTCAGTTTGTATTCGTCAGTCGCTATGTAAATTAACCTAGAACAGTTGTATAATATCATCGTTTCATATTTCCACTATGTTCATATATAAATCTTGCAAACCATGTTCGGCTATAAATTGGTTATAGTTTGCTATTTTAATGCCTGTTGGTTATAACAATTCCCTAGCAGATACACCAATAATACTGGGTTCCAATTAACTGCTAGGTCTAAATTTTGTTTCATACAATTACCGAATTTTAATTCAAATTGATATAATCAAGTTGGCAGATATTGTTTAAAGTATGAATTTCTTCCAAATTAGTTAGAAACAAAATATTGATTAGGCCAATTAAAATAGTTGACTCCATTGATTTAGCACGTTTGGTACAATTTGGCATCAATTGGGTCGCAGCCTAAATGTAATTTCCTAAATACGTTTCATGGTGGATGTCTCTGTTTACATTAGCGAAGACACTTTTTTTAGTACACCTATTTTTTGAAGGTAAATGCCCTATAAGAAAACCTATTGCGTTAATTTAATTTGAGATGTAAAATCGTTTTGTTTTGGTTATAAATACGCCAATTTTTCGTATAGCGGTCTCTTAGTCGACTATTTTTGTGAAGAAAACTCAGAGCTGTTGATTTCTTTTGACGTTTACATGTGGAGCTGAAAAAATAGATTTTTTTACTTTTAAATTTCGATTTTTTTTCTTTTGGGATGGTAAGAAGAATAACAATTAATAAGCCCGTGCTATGTAATCAAGTGATTATAAAAAAGAAATTAGTATCATTAATTGAATCAGCTCATGTTGTTATTGGTAATGAGAATTAGTCAATGGCTAGTCAACTTAGATTTCTTTCGGCTGTGTGAAGATAATTCTAATAATCAACAAATTTATTTTAATTCGTGCCACGTAAATTTAGTCACTAGAATTAAATTAATTAGGACAACGTTTTGTCTTGTTCCATGTGAATTTTTGTATGTACATCAATGTATATAAGTTTCGATAATTATTGGTTTATATAATCTAGATATGATTAGTTTTAAAGTGATACGATTCCGAAAATAAGTAATAAAAATAAAAAAAGTTTTTTTTGTTGATTCTAAACCAATAGAATTGTGTGATAATTGTATCGGGAACTCGCGTTACTTTTTTTTATGTTTATAAATAAAAATTTTGATGCCAACACATTGTTTTGTGAATTGTTATTATTACTGAGGAGAAAGTGCAACTTGCCGAAGAATTTTGGAATTGAGTTTTATTTTTCGATTGTCAAGCATTTAACTCAAATACGTAAATCTATTTATTGTTAATAAAAATTCCCAACGAGCCGAAGTTGGATTACGGCAGCAGGAGCCAGCGAGTATTTGATTGGTTTACTTGTTTGGTGTTTTTTTTGTTTTTGAATCACGGCAACGAGACTCATCAAGGATATTATTTTTACGTATAATATTTTTACGTCAACCTGATAGATTGAAAATATATGATTGGCTGAAAGTTGTGGATATTTAAGTTCCATCATCGTGATCCATCGATGATATACGTTTCTCTGAAGTTCTACAATTCTTAAAATGATGACCGGCTAAGGCAGAGCAGGATCGAAGGAGTGGGGTCCACCACCACATGGGGTGAGTTATATTTAGTTTTTATTTTTAATATGCATGAATGAGTATGGTTGTGTATGTATGTGTATGAGTGTGTTTATATGAATATATGACTGTGGATAAGTATGAGCATGAGTCAGAGGCGAATGTGCTAGATTAAATAAGTTTCTTTACACGCATCAACGATGTTTACGGTTATCATAGGTCGTAAAGACTACCTTCATTTTGATTTATTTCAGAAGACCTACCGTTATTTGTAGATTCTGGTATTATACTTTAATTTAATTTAAAAAAGAAGGTGGTTAATAATAAGCGATGTTGAGATGGTCGGCTTTGCGTAAATAATTGATTGATGGTAATGATGTGGGTAATGATGATCTAGGTATTGGTTTGGACATATTAATCATATGAGTATGGAAGCGTCTGTATTGTGTATGGGATCATCTACCGTGACCGGGTGTCCCAACATACCGCCTGGAACTTGTGTTATAGGATGAATCGGAAATCTATATTATTGCTATTATACCAATCAGCCAATGGATCTATTATACAATTACATCCTTTCCTGCTAAGAAACCGATAGCTGATAACAATTTCCAGTGAAACAAACAATTGATATTTCTTACTAGCTCTGTTTATGCATACTCCAAATGTGCGGGATTTGGGTTTATATTACTTTTAGAAAACGTGCATTATTTGTTACCATTTATTTTCAGGAAATGATATATGAAGTCAACTTATTGCAACAATAATCGACTAAATAATTCAATCACTGACGGGAAATTTTCACCTTAACTTCAAATCAATTTAAAATAACTTCACCGTTAGGGTGGTTTAACAATTTCACCCTCAAGTTCCGTCATGGGCTTTTTCTGGATTCAATACCACAATGAAAGCTCTATATGATTGGATGTTAAAATGAAAGTGAAGGACGAACATTTTGAGATATTAAACTTATGGGCATGGATGTGTATATGGGTGATAGTGTGCATGTGTGTATGTGTTGTGGGTGAGGGTGCGAGAGTGTATGAGGTGTGAGAGCGTGAGAGTATGTGAGTAAATGTGGGGTTGGACGGGTTGATCGCGGTTCTTTCGTATCTGGGGGTCGCCAGAGTCTTATTATTTCACTTGCTTGTATCTCATTTCCGTACATATCATGTTTCTCGCGTACTTTATTGTTTATTTGCGCTGAAGTAGCAGGATTTCTTACTCGTTCACATGGGCTTCAACTAGTCAGGGGCAAAAAAATAATCTCGCTAGGTACGCGACCTGCTTTGCCCCTTCGTTGAGTTTCAACAAGGTAGCGCTTCATTACAATCAAGAGAAAACAAAAATTGTAAAGGGGGTTCTGACGACCCCGCCGAAAAGGTAAGAAGAATATAGACCATCACCATCCTTTCCGAAACTCATTGACACGAATTTATTATTTATTAAAGTACAGTAATGCTGAATTGACTTACCCCACGATCTGGTCTAGTTTCTACCCGCCATGCTATTTAAATTTTTGGTAACAATTCATATTGATTGCAGGTCTTAATTTGAAAAAAAATTATTATTGAATATGCATCAAAAAACATGAGTTATTGTCAAAAGTAGTATATGAGTTAGTTATTCTAAATTGTTACAACAGGTGAAAACAGGTAACTGTTGAATAACCATACAAATTACAAGAGTACTTCATCAACAATACACAGGTGATTGTAGAATATGAATACGAAAATTGTTGCACCATACATAACCAGGTAATTGTTTAATTATTATAGAAATACAAAAATTATTGCAGCAAAAATAGATGATTGCGGCACATAAAAAATTGTTGTGTCAACAGGTGATTACTAACTATCATATATAACCCAAATATGGTTGCACCGGAAAAAGTGCAAGTAATTATTAATTATTTTATAAATACTTACACCAGCAGTTTGCGGATAAACTCGGATTCATAATGCGTACGTGGTAATTGTTTTTCATCTGGTTGGCAAGCTTGATCAGAGGATCAATTCTCTGCATCAAAAGTAGCCAGATACCTCCCAACCAGGTTTCATAAAACCAACATGTAGGGTGTGGATGCTGTGACGAGGACTGAGTCAATCGACCAACAGAATGAAGGCTGAGTGAAATCTTTCCTCGACATTTGATCAGGCTGCCGTAAAAGAACTTCTACAGTATTATCCGTTTGAAAATTAAATTGGTCAATCAGCGTCATAGGATACTAACGTTTTAGTGAATCAATTTTCTAACGCTTTACAGTGTTAGCGCGTATAGAGTCCCACCCACATCATAAGCCCGGAGCCTGTCCAGATGATCAGGCAAGGATGGGAATGGGGTAAACACCATAACCCAACAATCCAATGTCGGGCATCTTGGCCACCTCTGGGATTCCTAGTACCACCAAAATAATTACACGCTTCTAGAGAACTGTGGGAGTGTAAGGCTCATTAAAAATAATTCCAAAAAATTGTTCTTACCTTTGCATCATTATAAAATAAAAAAAAAACTTTCCGCTGGAGGCGTGGGGACGCAAATGTCCATCGAAGATAGTCCAAACACCATTCAAACTATCTTCGCTCCTGTGCGTTTGTGTTGGAAGTTGCGTTTCAAGTTGTCAGAGTATTAATTGAATTTATTTATACGAAAAAGTTGCTTTCGAGAAAATCTTTCAAACATACATTTTTGAAAATATTGAGGGTATCCTGGAGGTTCTCCATGGTGTCACTGGAGTCAACCATAACCCTTATAGGAGTCCCACGATGGCTGCAAATTTATAAAGAACACGGACTAACTAGTGAGTCAGCAACAGGAAGCAAGCGAAGGGTTGCGTATCTAGTTCTTATTTTGACAAGCTTTAGCCATGTGTGTCAGTAATTTCCCCCAGTGCTGTACTAATTATCAGATTTGCACGCAAATGAGACTATGTAAACGAAATGAAATAATCCAAATAAGTAGCATACTCTGACGACCCCAAAGGCTAAAGAAACCGAGGTCATTACACCAACATAACTACAATTATTATATTTAAAAATATTAAATAAAGATTACGCTCACCACAAGATAGCATCTGTTTAAACTCTTCATGCCCACGTCAATTAATACGTCATCTTATTCATCTACATTAAGCAACAAACTAGAGTAAAATACTAGGTAATGCCTCTTCCAATTGCTGAGCCAATAGACCAGGCGACTGTTCATTCAAGCAAATCAATCATTTAAGCAATCAAAATGGTTACTCCCAAAAATATGCTGGTGCTTGATGATAAAACTATTATTGGATCAAACGATGATGTAATCAAAATGGTTGGACTCAAATCCCAAAAGGTGATTGATGAAACAATTAATGCTATTCCCAAACGATGGTACTCTAGCGATGATGTTTTACTCAAAGTGGTTGTATTCAAACAGAAAACGGTAAGTGATAATATAACTAATACTACTTCAAACGATGATATTGTAACCAAAATTGTTGTACCCAAAACACCTTCTCTCCAATTGACTCAAAAAGACAAATGTGCAAGTAAATATTCAAACAAATTTCATGAATCAAGAGCATCAC